>JAPTHA010000002.1:7719206-7729717 GCA_029814585.1 Gymnapogon annona
AATGAATGAATGAATGAATGAATGAATAAATGAATGTATTTTATATTTATTGTATTTTTTACCAGTTTTTTAATTGCATGCCATTTAAATCAAGTTGAGTTGAATCAATTTATACATATAGCATATTTAAAAAATAGCAGGAATTAATGCAAAGTGCTTTAAATAAATTTTCAAGTAATAGTAAGAAAATAATAAGGTCAGAGGGGGACAATATCTTAATTTCCAATATTTGATAGTTGATAGTTTTTTCAATTAATAGTTTAAAACACAACAAAAAAAACCCTAAACTTTAATCTCCTTCAGAATAAATCAAGCATTTATCTATCTATTTTAATCTATGAATAAATGCACAATATGTTTACTACAGTTACCTAACCAGTTCTTCATTTTTTCAGTACGCTGTAGATCCTAATGGGAAAGGGATTCCTTAACTATTTTTTATACATTTGTGTGGTTATACAAAGTTGGTAAAGTCAAGTAACTGAACACACTCTCGTTTCATCAGCCGCGGCTGCAGCGACAGATTAGATGTAAGGTCAAATAAAGCATGCTCTAAGTAAGGCTTGTTTGTTCCTCCTATGTATTTACCCTTGAATTTTGCAGAAGCACACGACACAGCTTCATCAACACAGCCAACACTGTTAATCCATCTCTGCCACTGTTGTTTACCATTCTACTGTTTGTCTCTTACGTCTGACTCCGGATCTCACATTGAACTTTTTTGGGGATTTTTACTGCATAAAAATACCTAGCTCCTCGGTGGAAAGGCACCGGGTGTGGATGAGATCTTGTGGATTTTGTGGATCTGGAGAAGGCGTTCAACCGTGTCTCCCGGGGTGTCCTGTGGGGTGTGCTCCGGGAGTATGGGGTCCGGGGCCCTTTGCTAAGGGCTGTCCGAACCACTCTCAGAGCAGGAGCTTGATTCGCATTGCCGGCAGTAAGTCGGACTCTTTCCCAGTGTGTGTTGGACTCCAGCAGGACTGCCCTTTGTCACCGATTCTGTTCATTACTTATATGGACAGAATTTCTAGGCGCAGCCAGGTGCTGGAGGGGGTCCGGTTTGGGGACCTCAAGACCTCATCTCTGCTTTTTGCAGATGATGTGGTCCTGTTGGCTCCGTCAGACCTAGACCTTCAGCATGCACTGGGGTGGTTCGCAGCTGAGTGTGAAAGGTGGTGTGCCCTCTCCGAGTCGGTGGGGAGTCCCTGGCCCAAGTGGAGGAGTTTAAGTATCTTGGGGTCTTGTTCAGGAGTGGGGGGAAAAAGGAGCGTGAGATCAACAGGCGGATCGGTGCAGCGTCTGCAATCGGTGCAGCGTCTGCAGTGATGCGGTCGCTGTACTGGTCCATCGTGGTGAAGAGGGAGCTGAGCCAAAAGGCGAGGCTCTCGATTTACCGGTCGATCTACATTCCTACCCTCACCTATGGTCATGAACTTTGGGTCATGACCGAAAGGCATGACCCAGGAGGCCCTGGGGCAGACCCAGGACACACTGGAGAGACTATGTCTCTCAGCTGGCTTGGGAACGCCTTAGGGTCACTCCAGAAGGACTGGAGGAAGTGTCTGGGAGAGGGAGGTCTGGGTGTCCCTGCTTAGACTGCTGCCCCCGCGACCCAGCCCCGGATAAGCGGTGGAAAATGGATGGATGGATGGAAAGACAGACCTACTGACATCTGGCGTTTATATATAGTTAACGTGCAACCTTTATTCTTCACGAATCAATGTTAATTTTAAAATTGTGATTATATGGGTTTCCTATCCATTGACACATCATAACCCTCATTGGTCTCGGCCTATTTTAAAGAAAATGGGAAACTGTTAGTTGGAATACTCGCCCAGAGCAAAACCTGCCTCATTTGAACTAAAATTCAACCACATGAAGTAGTGATATGTACTTGCAGCTCAAGACTGAGAGCCTTTTTGTGTATTTTTGTGTAATGGCGAGGGTTAATTCTTGTAATAGTCCACTTTTCAATAGTACTTCTGCAGTCCCCTACAGCGATTCAGCAATAGTTGCTTAGGAACCACTTCCCTCTTCCCACAGAGCCACTTTATCGAAGCTCTCTGCACACTGTCGACTTATTGTGGTCTCCCAAACCCTGGAGATTCGAATGTTGGGGGGGGGGTTTTGGAAGCGCTGTTCACCTCATTGTGTTTAACACTTGTTTCTGGGAGGTTATTAGCACCGTTTAGTTAGGAGTTGTTTACTTTCATCTGTGGAGATCCACATGGTTCCTCTGTAGGGGATTAAGATTACAGGTAGTGATAGCTGCATGTGTCAATCCAATTAATACATTATGTAAAACTGCCTGAGTTCACTTTGTCTCTATTATCCCACGACGGAGCCCTTTTGTTCGTGGTTGACGACAACACTCCGCTATCACATTCACCACATCGTCTAGATTATCATGCGTGATTCCTGATAAATCAAATTGTCTGATTTTTTTTTCCGGGGGGGTGGTTGTAGTTTCTCCACAATGACTGAATGCATGGTCGCAGTTTGAAAGCTTCTATTTGTGCTTGTTGTCACAGTCCAACAGGTGTACTGCTGATATCACAGCAGAAGATGTTTTCACAGATCATTTAATCCTCATTCACTCCAGTAGCCCGGTGTTCACACATTCTGCCAGCTGTGTCACATTGGTTTAGACTTCAAAAAGATCACTCAGACCAAATATCACACGTTCAAATGTGTGAGAATTATAATGGCTAAAAAGCGTTGCACTTCAGATGCAAGAGGCTGCATCTTCCAACATAACAACACTAGACTTGAACTTATTACGTGTCATTGTGGTGATTTGTTTTCCGTGCAACTTAATGCTTAAATGTAATTTTTTAACCCATAAAGACTACAACATCTACCGATCTAAATTGTTTGATGTTTATCGATCCACTAATCATATCAGTACTGTAGTCATGTGTGTCGAGCAGATGGGAGTGGTCAGGGCTGAAGCATAGGCAGATGACAGATGGAATTTGTCAAAAATTTGGAAATTTTATTGGACCAACAAGTTTTTCCAGGTACTAAACAAAAATAAAATGAAAAAAAAAAATAAATAAAAACTTATTTGAACACACACAAAAAAAACTCACGGGTCAAGACCTATAATGCTTGGTTGTTACTCTGACTAACCCATTCCTAGAAGTGCCCTTCCTCTCTCTCAAAGGTATCTCTTCTACAGAATAAAAAATTGCAATCATGGCTCATGCGCTTCTGACTGACAGACAGCATATAGTGGCAGACGCAAACCAAAACACCACCTAAATCAATCAACTACCGCAGCTCCAATATGAGGGAAAAAGTTCCTAAGACATGTTTGGCTATCGTTCCCCAGTCTAGTAGCCTGTAAGGTCTTGACCCTTAGCAACATACAAACTAAATAAAACTTATACTCGGGTAAGTCTGAAGCTTCGATGTCTGTGTACTTATCACACTGACTCGATAGTCTCAGATGTTAAAAACTGTACGCACAAGCATATCTCTGTCCAGCACGCCTCCGCTCCACTGTTTCAAGTCCAGTCCATTTATTTCTATAGCACAGATTTAAAGATAACCCACGGTGACCCAAAGTGCTTTATAGACACAGATGATGACGTTGAAAAACAACAAAATAAAATAATAGTAAAATAAGTTTTAAAAATAAATAAATAAAACCACGTTTGAACAGGGACTCTAGTTGTTTAAAATAAGTAAAAGTAATAGCTAATTTAAAATAACAAATCAGAGATAGCAATTAAAATCAAACACATTAGTACAAATGAATAGATAAATAAATAAAATGGAGATCAAACTACGTTTTGTAAACAGCAAACGTAAAAAAGACAATAAATATACAGTAATTTAGATAAAACAGACTAAAAAAGAGAAAAGAAATAAAGTACTTGAGTCTTACTGAATTATTCAATTAAATTTTACTTTTATAGAGCTCTATATCACAACAATATTCCCTCCCAGGACTTTACCGAATTAAACAACAGTCCAATAAAGAGCAGATGAAATGGATAAATGACCTGGGCATCTCCTGTCCTTAGACCCTCCTTTTCGGCAAGGACAAACGCAGTAAACCCAGTGGGAAAAGAGAAACCTTGGGGAGAACCGCAATGAGGGAGAGATCCACTCCTATGGACGGACAGGAAGTAGATGCACAAGGACTGATGGATGTTCATCTATGGATGTAATGCAGTCTATTATATATATCGTCATTGGACCCCAGGCAGCTACAACTGAAACAGTAGCTGTAGGGATAGGAGGTGGTGATTGGAGGACCTGAGTCGCCCTGAGGGGACTGTAGCAGGGGGTGGGGCTCTAGACCATGGAGAGCTTCGAAAACAAATCAATTCTGTATTTAATGGGAAGCCAGTGAAGATGAGCGCAACCCAGAATCTTACATCCACTGACAGGCGTTGGAGGCTACTCAGCCCAACTGCTCTGCATTGAATGCCCTTTTCCTACACACATGAACATTAAAATCCATTAGGCCCCTCATTTACACGGTGCCAAATCTATATCACACACATGTCGGTGCACCAATGCACAAAAATACCATCGGCCGTGTCAGACCATGCGCATTCTGTCACAATACATGTCAATATTTAGTGTAAAATACAGTTGTTCATCTTTTCATGGTCATCAGATATGACCCATTTGGATGTTCAGAGGCCCTGTAGTTACACTGGAAACACCATCCTCTTCTACAACATTGATTCACCAGTAAAATCCATGGAGTTCAATCAATGACAGTGTGTGGAAATTTGGGTTTTTATGTAAATATATGGGGCGGCCATGGCTCGGGTGGTAAAGCAGGTCGTCTGGTAACTGAAGAGTTGCTGGTTCGATTCCCACTCTCTCCTGATCATGTTGCCGTTATGTCTTTGGGCAAGACACTTCACCCACCTTGCCTGTGTATGAATGTGTGTGTGAATGATGACCCTGTTGAACCCTGATGAACCTTTGACTTGTCCAGGGTTCCCCCCTGCCTTCGACCCAGAGTATCTGGGATAAGCTCCAGTGACCCCCACGACCCTGCAAAGGATAAAGCGGGATTGGAAGATGAATGAATGTAAATATATATTGGATGGATGCTTTACTTTTTCCTCATTTTTTTCTGATTTATTCTCATAACGTTTGAACAAACTGAGTTTTAATGAACTTCTACATAATCAGTGAATTAAATATAGGAAAATACATGATTTACATTTAAATAAATGAATATTAAGAGGATATGGGTTTATGTTTAGTTATTGATATTGTTGCTGAAAGAGGCACTTTTAATTTTCCGATTTTTCTCTGCCTCTGATATGATGACCTTCAACTTTAATATAATGACCTTCAACTGTAATCTGATCTTTAATGAACATCTACACGATCACTAAATGAAACATAGGAAAATACCTGATTAATACTAAGAAGTTTCAAAAATTAGAAAGATAATATTATAAGCCTTGATCAAAAATCACATAAAAGAAGTTAAATATGAGCAAAGTTAAATTGTAAACTGCCTCTAGGTAAATATTTTTCTTCACTGAGTCATGATTATTACAATACAATCCAAAAACTGAATACAATACGTTGACTCACTTGTAACAGATATTTATACCTGTATGATGCAGAGGTGATACTGTTTATATCAAAATACTTTAGTCTAAAATGTCACATTATGTTTTTTAGTGGCAGGTTAAAATAAATAAAGAATCTTCAAGATTTTTAATTGTAGACAAATGTGTACAAATACATATATTACATTATACATATTTACGATAGAGTCTGACAAATGTTATTTTTTGCATATACAAGTGAGACCATTTGTCTAAACGTGTAGGAAAACAGCCTATTTAAAAGTCAGGAATAGTCTAGTTGAAATAATTTCATATTGATTGTTGCTCACAGGGACTCATTATGTTTCTTTTTTTTTCCGGATGGATGCAACAGAATCACTGTAATTCATAATTAATGGGTCCATGAAATGAATGAATCATTACACCCCTACTAATAGTAATTAATTTTATTAATAGTTAATGACTGACAAGAAACTGTTCTTGGGAGGCTTTGAAGTGGGGGAGGGGGTGGTGGGGGGTGGAAAGTTGAAAAGAAGTTTTTGGGAATAAAGAGTTGGACTTGCGAAAGGAGGAGGGTACAAATATACAAACGATCCAATACTTAAGTTTAATTTATCATTTTTATACTGATTTATTACTCCTTTGTATCCAACAGTAGGTCAGATGCAGAAAATAAATAGCATATTTATTAATGAATCAATACTTTTAAACATAATGAGCTCAGGTTGTACTTCGTATTCTTGACAAAGAGCATTTGTACATGATTTAACATTTACTGAGAGGTTTTTATCACCTAGGTGTTTGTAATTAGTCTGCTCTTTCTCCAAATCAGCACGTTTGTTTTCATGACTATAAATCTGTAGTGTCACTTTCCTTCCATGGATGTATGAAAGTGGGATCTTTAATGTGGTCCATGACAATCACTCAGGATTTGGTGCCTTTTACCTTTCTTTTTTTTTTCTGCATCCACATTGCGTTGATTGAGATTTCCAACGATAACAAAAGACATCAGAATGCGATCATTCAAAAGGTATTTTATCACGTCTCACTGTGCACACAACGCTTATTTTTATTTGGTCCAGTAGCAATTATCATGGCCATCGATAATTTTGAATGACAACTAATTACGACGGTCCCTGGCTCAGACATAAATCAGGCAGTTATTGGCCGTGAGGTCTAGCTGCTCACAAAAGAAACAAATAGATGTCTGGATAGGCTGTGTGTGTGCATCGCCAACCGCCCGTGACAAGCAAAGTTTCCACTGTTGAGAGGAGTTGTACTCATAATAAGTCCGCCGAATAAAAAAGAATGAAGTAAGTGAAGCATATCTTCTGCCCTATATAGAGAATTCACTCTCCTTCTGCACCAAACAAAGCTTCTGAGGCCTGCGGCTAATCACTGCCCTTTACCTGTTGTCATTCATCTAGAGGAGTCAATTGGTCTGCTTCTGCAGGGTGCAGAGGTAATTACGATTTGGCTATGACTTACGTTTGGCTCCATTGTCTGACTCGGTGGCACACACGCTGGGATATTGGGGGGCTGGAGGCTCAAAGCTTTTTCAGGAGAGTTCCACTTTGACTACACCACTCGATGTTTCCCTGGAGAGCTCTGCTCCTATAACTAAACAAAGCTCAGCTGAGATGAGAGTAGATCATCACACAGGAAAATCTCTGCACCTATTTTTATCTTTTTATGCCAAGTGCTTTATTTTCCCTTTTCAATATATCCTAAGAAGCAGATTATTTTCAATTTTTTTTTCTATTTTGTTGCTTCTGTTCAATTTATGGGTGAGTGAAAAAAGTCGCCAAGCAAGAAGAACAATTTCACAATATTGCCATTGAGATAATTTTCATAGAAGTGCTCCTCCTCAAATTTTCCGAATTGTGTTAATATTTAATCGTATTATAAATTGAATGAGGAATACAATTATGTAAGTAAATACACCTGCCCTATCAAGCAAGAAATTGAGAAAATCCCTGCAGCAAGTAGCTTTACTCTCAAAGTGAGATTTGGGAAATGAATGTATAAACTTGTGGAAGATTTGCGGTGTCATAATCCACGTTCTATTGATCTAGTTCCCCAGTACGTCAAAGGAACTCCTGGGAAATGGTGCATATCCTTCCAATTTGTGTTTATCCTGCTCATAGGAACCAGTGTTTGGATGAATTATTCCTTGATATATAATGACAAATAATCTATTTCCATAGTTTGATTTGATATTTGCTTCTTTTTGGTTCTGACTTTTCCTTTTAATAGATATATGCTATGGGTTATTTTTTATATTATTGGCTACATTTTTCCCAGTCAGGTGTGGGAATTCTAAATCCCTATGGATATGAATGTCAGTTCAATAAAAGTAAAAAAAAAGAGTTGCATAATGTTTCTGTGAAAAAAAAGGGTTTTTAGATTTCTTTTTTTTCTCTCTTCATATAAAAGAACAGAATTGTCTCTTGATTTTGTTTTTTAGCTAAACTTCAAGAAATTAGTTATAGGGTTATCAACAAACATTGAAAGATGGAAATGGTTTGAGTGTGTTGTGAAAATGTGTTTAAATATTGATTATTGTTCAGAGTTTCAAAATGAAAGGTTATACTGGTGATACTGTTTCATTTGGCTTTACACAATTACAGACAACAATCCTTGTATTCACTTCATTGATTTATCTCCCAAAACCAACCATTTGTGGTGATCTGCTCCCACCCACCCACCGCCCGTCCATTCACCCCCTTTTGTTTCTAGGTTTTACATTTCACCTATTCACCTGTTGGTCACCTGATTTGTCATGCACCTGTGTTCAATCCGAGTGATCAACGCTCCTCGGAGTCGGGTTAGGCACCAGAGTATTCCAGTTTATTGAGCGGTAACAGTGGTCGATATCATAGTACAATCTTGGTGTTGATGTTTTGGGAGTGCTTGTTCTTACACATGTGCTTTGTGGAATCTGTTTCCTTCTAGTGTCGTCGAGAGAAGATTCATTGTCTCCCATCACTGTCTCAGCCACAGTCCCACATCTCCTCATGCACAGGCTGCCTTCTTCCCTTGGACGCACCTGCCACACCGGACCTTAATGGACCCCCTCCCCCCACAAATACACACACACACACACACACGCACACATCCCCTCACCACTGATTATCCCTTTCTTTAAATAAATCCATTTAAAATCAACCTGATATTTTGTTCTGCTCTTGGGTCCAAATAGAAACCTAAACCACAGACAATCACGGATCGTAACAATATTTACTAGTAGCAACAGGACTCCTCAAAGAGCACTCAGGGAGGGCAGTTACCCCCGGTTCTTTTGTAATATGATTAACAATTTTTTTTCTTCTTTTTATGACTAGGAGTCACCTGTGTAACTGATTATTACCATAGTAACAAAGCCTTAGTTCCAATAGTTAGTTGATTCCCACTGCTTCTTTTATTATGTTTTACCTTTAACATTCAAAATTCTAAATTAGTTTGGGACTCTCCATAGTAACAATCAAGGAATTAAAAAAGTAATCAAAAAAAAAGTTTGAAAAAAAACCCACCACATCCAACCCACAACCTTTTTATGGATGTGCTTAAAAATGTATAAGGTTTGTCCTCCGTCATCTGAGACTAGAACTGCTCTAACACCTTTCCATTTTGAAATTACACTTTGGTTGTAACACCACTTGACAGGGGACTTTTTTTCTACTTTTATTCAGCTAGGTATGTTTCTTATTTTTAATAACTGATTCCGATCTTATAATATAATAAAGACCTGGATGTACAGTGTATAGAGATGAACAGCTGATCACTGTCACATTCACACCTATGGGCAATTTAGATTAACCAGTTAAACTACTACTGGATGGAATTATCTTATCAGAATAGCCTTCATTTTCACAAGCACAGTACAAGTACAGTACAAGCGAGATTAGCCATCAACCTGTCCATACAGCATACATACATACAATAACATAAGGGGTGTGGACAGGACAGGAAGACAGGGAAAATCACAACCAAATACAGCATTACATTGGGAAAGAAGAGGGGAAAAAAGGGTCATCCCAGCTCGTGCTCAGGAATGCGCACTGATGAGCAAAAAAAAAAAAACCAAGGCATATAGCACATGCCATAGACAGTACCACAAAAAAAACAAACACACAGACATTTGCAATGGGGGGAGGGGTACAGGAATTGGAGGTACCCTGTGAGGAGAACAGCCAGTCTGGACCTCCAGCCACAAGATGTGCTGGTACAACAGACCCCATCCATCTCTTGGAGAATGCTGTGTGCTGGAGACATATTATTTCAATGATGGTACAAGAGGTGTGAACAGAGGCAATAAGAATAGAAATGCCTGTAGTTGAATATCTACATTGAATTAACTACTAAAATGGCAAATGGATTGCACTTATATAGTGCTTTTCTACACATTTATGGTGTCTAACGTGCTTTACATTGGCCTCACATTCAGTGGGTGGCTGCTGCCATGCAAAGCACTGCCAGGCTCCACTGGGTGCAATTTGGGGTTCAGTGTCTTGCTCAAGGACACTTCAACATATGGACAGCCAGAGCTAGGATTCAAACCGCCGACCCTTCGGCCACTGGATGACCCGCTCTGCTGAGCCACAGCTGCCCCTACTAGTCACCACCTTGCTTCCTTCCAGAAAGGGATTTATGACATAGATTAGGTCACATTTCAACAGGGCCCAGCAGATTCTAGCCTCAAGCTTTTGTCGGGGAAATGTAATAACTTGCACCCAGACGCGCAGGTAGATATCCAAAGAGCCGACAAGAATTAAGTTTTCTGTCCTGATCAATCTTTTACTTGTACAAGGAGATCAGCAGTTCACAACAAGGCAACTTCCTCTGATCTGAGGTTACACTGTGTTATTGCTTGATATAAGTCTTTGCAGGTTCTCCTGGGTTTTCCTGGGCATATAGTAGTTTAGCACATACAAAATATGAAGTATTATTATTTGT
>JAPTHA010000002.1:7735632-7748376 GCA_029814585.1 Gymnapogon annona
TCCACCAAACGTTCATACACCAGTGCAAGGCACAGTGACTGAAGTGTCTTGGCCAAGGATACATCGGCACATGATGGTTGAACAGGAAGTTGAAACGCCAACCCTTCAGTTAGTGGATGACCCGTTCTACCACATGAGTTTTAGATTAGATTAGATTAGATTAAATTAGATTAGCTTCCTTTAATCATCGCATTGGGGAAATCGCCATTCACAGCAATAGAATACATCCAAGGCACACAAGAGCAAAAACACAAATACAAAAAGAAATAACATAAAGACAAGAGGAAATGCACAGTTCTACAACAATTACTTTCTGTTTCAGTCAGTTCAGTTTCTACTTACTATACTATAACTTACTATACTTACTGGATTGTAAGTATATATAGTAAGTACAGTAAGTAGTATGTATAGTAAGTATATACTTACTATATTTACTTATAACTTACTATACTTACCCCAAGATGGCTGCGCGCATGGACGCTGCGGTTGGTTGCTCCGTCGTTAGGTGCTGTGTTTACGTGTTTTATGTCTGGCTTTGTGTGAGTGTGCTGTGTGTGTGCGTGTGTGCGAACAAAGTTTACAGTAGGCACAACCTTCTGGAAATAGGACTACAGAACGGGAGGACTGTTACAGCCGAGTTTATCCGCTCCCATAACATCCCAGCAGATATCGCAGTGAGCCTCGGTGCTCCGTGGTTCATCAGCCCGGGGGGGAGGAGACACAAGCGAAGAGGAGAAAGCGCAGACGCAGAGCGGGAGCGCTAGCTAGGCTACGCAGGAGCCCACACAAACCACCGCCCCCAAGCGTTTTTCTCGCAAATACAAGGTCCCTCGCTGACAAGATGGATGAACTGAGGCTGCAGGTTTCCACCAACAATGACATGAAGGACTGCTGCGTGCTGATCTTCACGGAAACCTGGCTCAACTCAACAATAGCGCAACACAGCTATCGAGTTAGCAGGCGGCACGCTACAGCGATGGGACAGAACTGCTAATTCCAGTAAGAGTTGTGTCTACATAAATGACAGCTGTGCTATGGACACTAAGATATTGAACAGCCACTGTTCTCCCAACCTGGAATACATGACTGTGAAATGCAGGCCTTTTTATTTACCTCAGGAATTCTCTGCGGTCTCATCACTGCTGTGTACGTCCCTCCAGATGCTAATGCTAACGAAGCACTCGGACTATTATATGACACCGTTAGCAGACAACAGAACACTTATCCTAAAGTTGTTCACATTGTGGCAGGGGATCTGAACCATGTTGATTTAAAAACACTGCTCCCAAAGTTACATCAACATGTCAAATGTGCTGCAAGGGGTAATAATATACTGGCCAAGTTATACTCCAACATTAAGCAGCGCTTTAGGGCCAAGACTCTATCACATCTGCGTGAGTCAGACCACATGTCTCTGCTCCTAATACCCGGATACACCCCCCTCAGAAAAAGGGCTCCCACCACATTCAGAACTGTTAAGACCTGGCCTGAAGGTGCATCTCAGCAGTTGCAGAACTGCTTCAAGACGACAAACTGGGACGTGTTTGAACATATGGATCTGGAGCAGTACACAACGGCAGTTCTGGACGACATGAAGTTCTGCACAGACATCTCGACTGTGGACAGGCGCATCCGTGTTTATCCAAACAGGAAGCCCTGGATGACTAAAGAGGTGCAGTGCCTGCTCAGGGAGAGGAACACCGCCTTCAGGTCTGGTAACAAGGACCTCTACAGCACAGCCAGAGCCGACCTAAGGAGAGGAGTAATAGAAGCAAAGTCTGCATACAAGAGGAGGATAGAGGACTGTTTAAGGAACAATGACTCCAGGCAGGTGTGGTGAGGGGTCCAACACATAACAAACTATAGACCCTGCAGCCCACCAACTGATGATGGTGGCGCCTCACTAGCTAAACAACTTCTTCGCTCGCTTCGAGGTGCCGTCATGGGACACAGCCTCACCACATCCACCAGCCCTCAGCAGCACCACCATCAAGGTGGAGGAGGTCCAGGTGTGGCACACGCTGGGTTCCATAAACCCAAGGAAAGCTGAGGGCCCTGATGGTGTCTCTAGACAGGTGTTCAAGGACTGTGCAGCTCAACTAGCGGGGGTCTTTACAAAGATCTTCAATCAGTCCCTGAGCCGGGCCATCGTCCCTCCCTGCCTGAAGTCCTCCATCATCATTCCGCTCCCCAAGAAAAATAACATCTGTGGTTTAAATGATTACCGTCCAGTGGCCCTAACACCTATTATCAGAAAATGTTTTTACAAACTAGTCCGGGCCCACATTACAACCATCCTGCACCCTGGCTTTGACACTCTTCAGTTTGCCTACAGGGCCAACAGTTCCACAGAGGCCGCCATAAACACAACCCTGCACGCTGCTCTGTCCCACTTGGAGCAGCAGGGGATCTACGTAGGGCTGCTCTTTGTGGACTTCAGCTCGGTGTTTAACACTATCCTGCCCAACAGATTGGTGTTAAGACTGAATGAGCTGGGAATATCTGACTCCGTCTGCCACTGGATCAGAGACTTCCTGACAGATTCCCCCAGAGGGTGAGAGTAGGCCCCCATGTCTCCTCAGCCATCAGCCTCAGCACTGGTTCCCCTCAGGGATGTGTGCTGAGCCCACTACTCTTCACCCTCTACACACATGACTGCACCACCACACACCCCAGCAATAGCATCGTAAAGTTTGCTGATGATACCACCATGGTGGGGCTCATCTCAGGGGGGGATGAGTCCACATACCGGGATGAAGTGGAGTGGCTAGACGGGTGGTGCATGGACAATAGCCTGCTCCTAAATATCACCAAGACGAAGGAGGTCGTCTTATACTTCAGGAGGAGGAAAACAGATCTTCAACCACTGATCATTGGTGGGGAACAGGTGGAGAGGGTCTCCAACCTTCGGTTCCTGGGCGTGCACATTGGGAACGACCTGACCTGGAGAGCCAACACCAGAGCCATCATCAAGAAGGCACAGCAGAGACTCTGAGACTCAGAGTTTCTGAGGCTGCTCAGAAACAACCACCTCACACAGAAACTGCTGGTGTCCTTCCACCAGTGCTCCATTCAGAGCATCCTGACGTACTGCATCGGTGTGTGGTTCTCCAACTCCAAGTGGGCTAACTGTCACCACAGCCCAGAAGATCACCGACTGCTCCCTCCCTTCCCTGGAGAAACGATTCAACCTGCACTGCCTCAGACAAGTGAAACAGATCCTCAGGGACCCAACTCATCCTGGTCACGCACTTTTCGATCTGCTACCCTCTGGCAGACGGTTTAGAATGTTAAAAACAAGAACAAACAGACTAAAAAACAGTTTCTATGCAAAAACCATCGCTGCGCTCAATACTCTCTGAGTGTGTGCGTTTTGAAACACAAGTGCAATAAAATCACTGTGTAACACAATAGTGCAATATAACTTATCTCACTCAAACATCATATCAGTGAATTAGTGATGTGCAAATGCTATGTATATATGGCAGTGTGTTTTCTTTACTCTTATTTACTATTTTTTAGACTTTTACACTTGATTGTTTTATTATTCTATTTTTATACTTTAAGATGGCACCTTTTGATGACTGCACCTTTCAATTTCATTGTACTTGTTGCAATGACAATAAAGACATTCTATTCTATTATGACACCTGACAACTGCAGGAAGGTTTGTCCAGTCTCTTCCTGTCAGCTGCTGTGATGCTGCTCCCCCAGCAGACCACACCATAGAATATGGCAGGTGCCACAACAGAGTTGTAGAAGGTCCTCAGGAGTGCCCCCGGCACTCCAAAGGACCTCAGCCGCCTGAGCAGATACAGTCTGCTCTGCCCTTTTTTGTAGAGGTCGTCAGTGTTATGAGTCCAGTCCAGTTTATTTTTCAGGTGAACACCCAGGTACTTATATAAGTACCTGGGTAATAAGATGTCACCATCCTATGTCCCTTGCCTGGATGTTCACTGGATGGGGGTGCGTGGGGGCGCTGTCGAAGGTCCACAACCAGCTTCTTGGTTTTACTGGTATTGATCAGGAGGCGGTTTTGCCGACACCAATCCACAAAATCCTGGATGAGTTCTCTGTACAACGTGTCATCCCCATCTGTGATGAGGCCGGCGATGGCAGAGTCAACAGAGAACTTCTATAAATGACAGGAGGGTGAGAGGGGGGGAAAGTTTGCAATGTAGAAGGGTGAAGAGGAACGGCACCAGTACTGTTCCTTGGGGAGCTCCTACACTGCAGAAAACAGTGTCTGACACACAGCCAGGGGTCCTCATATACTGTGGGCGGTTGGTGAGGTAGTCCAAGATCCAGTCAGTGAGGTGGTGGTCCACCCCTGAGCGGACCAGTTTGTCCCTCAGGATATCCAGCCTGATGGTGTTGAAAGTACTGCTCACGTCCAGGAAGAGGACCCGAACAGAGCTCCCAGGTGACTCTAGGTGAGACAAGGTTCTATTAAGGAAGAAGATGATGGCGTCGTCCACTCCGATGCCGGGCTGGTATGCAAACTGCAGTGGGTCCATGGATGAGCTCACCAGGGGGCGCAGGTGGGTCAGGACCAACCGCTCCAGGGCTAAGGCGGGATGTTAGAGCCACCAGCCTGTAGCATGTAGGCAGGGGCGGAGCAAGGGGGTGGCCAATGGTGGCCAAGGCCACCATAAATTAATATTTGGCCACGCCCAGGCCACCCCCACCACCACTTTGCCAGCAATTTTTGTGCGGAACCATTTCCGTAAGCAGGAGTTTCCACAGGGGCGCAATTGAACTGCAGACTTCAAACAAGTAGTTCTCCACTAAAACAGATGGTGGCGGTAATACACTCGACTTGAATTCCACCACCAACACAATAACAGAAGAACAAAAAGTAGTCGTTGTGGTTCATTCGCTGCTTTAGGAGGGAGATCTTTATCCCACTGCAAGGGAAGCGGACAGAGGTAAGTTAACCAGTAAAATGAAGTTTATTCACTGTGTTTGAAATGTTTCTTGTCTTAATGTATGTATATTGTGGCTGACGTGCTACAGTTGAAACGGATATATCAAAGTTTGTTAATTTAGGCTGTGAACTGTAAAATTCTAAAGCTGCTGCTGGCTCCTAAAATTCTGGTTAGGAGCCAGCTTCACCCCCACCTCTAGTTCGAAGCAGCAAGCACTGTGGCGTTAGCGTCGCTAACACCACGTGCACTAACTTAGCATTCATGATGTTACCATTGCTCACACCTAGCTAACGCTAACCATTTAACTGAAACAGAATACAGTGGTGTTCAATGTGGCGTTCGGCGAACGCTAAGTGGCATTCCTGGTGTTAGCATTTGTGGTGTTAACGATGCTAACACCACGTGCGCTAACACCATGAAGGCTAACTTAGCCTTCGCCGAACGCCACAGTGAACACCACTGTATTCCGTTTCAGTTAATAACCCCCAGCATTGTAAAAGACTATTAAAAGTAAAGGCAACTTTCAGTGCTTATTTGATTTAATGGTGTTGGTCAGTCTGTGTCATAGACACAGAAAGAAAATGAAAATTTGTTTTCCAAGCATTCATGCTAGCATGTTCTGGGGTTCAGTAGCATGTGTCTCATAATCAGTACACATGAGCTGACAGCCAAATGATAAAATATTGCAAAGGAATATCTTTGAAATTATTGCTCATAATGTTAAGGTTGCTATATTTTTGTTTTTCATCTGTCAGGCAAAATGAAGAGGAAAATTACTTCCTACTTCATTAGTAGTAGTAATAAGAGGAGGGAAAGTGGTGTGGCGAGGGAGATGCAGCAGGATGACAGTGATGAGACAGTCAGACAGAGGAGAGTGCTCACCAGCTGCTATTCATGGAAGTGAATATACAGGTACAGTTCACCATCTGCATCACAACATTTCAAGAACCAAATTTAAAAAAATGTGGTTTAGATGTGACATCAAGACATATTAGTGTCATCATTTTAACTTCTTTATCTCAATTGACAGATGAAACACTTTGTACTGATCAAGGGCACAGCAGTGGAGTTGGGCTTTCAGTGAATTTCCCAGACCAGAATGGACCATCAGGTATTTGATTTACATTCATATACTCACAAATGACTAATAGATGTATTGTGGCTGGGATAGGCTCCAGCGACCCCCGTGACCCTGCAAAGGATTCAGCGGCTTGGAGAATGAATGAATGAATGAATGAATGTATTGTATAGCATAATTGAAAACTCATATATTTATTTTTCTTCTTTTAGACATCTCCAGATCTCGAGCTGAAGGGCCAGTCCAGCCACAGCTTGCCTTGTTTCCAAGAACTGCCATGGGGGACAGATAAAGAAATTTCCAGGCCTTGTGGTATTCCCATCACACATGGATTGAATACAGGTGGTCCTCGGGTTACGTCGCACTCGACTTACGTCGTTTCGAAAATCCCGAGTCACACCACCAACGGTATGCCTTTTAACCTGGTGCCTTATGTGTCACTGAGTTGTAAAATCTGTAAAAATGTGTGATTTTTTGTGACTCTCGGACCATTCACGTCGACATAGTGACGTAAGAATATTTCTGTTTTTTCCGCGAAATGCCAACAGAGAATGAAAAAGCAACGACTAGGCACAGGTTTATAGGTGACATCTACTAGACCTGCTCAGACCCAGGTCCGACGCATCCGCGTCCGGGTCTGTTGACTGGATGCAGGACCGGGATGCGGACCGGACATGGGACCGGGACGCGGACTCGGGACCTGTGGTCAGCGTCCAGTCCGCGGACCCAGACTCGGGACCGGACGCATCCGGATCAAAAGGCAATGATTAGGCACAGGTTTATAGATGACATCTACTAGACCTGCACGGACCCAGGTCCGACGTCTGCTATTGTCAGTATCCTAGAAGAAATAGTGGAAGAAAAGAATGGTGATAGGTCAATTGATGCAAGAGCCCAAACAGATCTCCAGTTTGCAGGGCTTCTAGTTACAATGACTATGCTCTTTGGTGAAGCAAGATACCTCTCCGATGCCCTGCTGTTTCCTAATTTGGATTTAGGTTTAGCTGTTGATTTAGTTGAGGCTCTTGTTCAAACTCTTAAGGATTTCAGGACTGAAACACACTTTGAGGAGCTGTGGAAAGAAGTTATCCTTACAGCTGAACAGTGCAACATTGAGACTGATCCTGCACCCAAAAGACAGAAAATACTCAGCAAAAGGCTTGATGGGCATACTGTCATGAGTCAGCTCAGTGGGCGTCCTGAGCAAAAGAAGGACAATTTTCGTACAGGGTTATTTTATCCAGTCCTTGACCGTATGCTCACTGAGATCAACAGACGGTTCTCTAAACCAAACTGTCAAGTGAAGAGGGGCATTCAGGCATTGAGTCCTGTAAATGTATAATTTTGTGATGAAGCAGCTCTGTTACCTTTTGCATCTATTTATGGATGCAATACTGAAGACATGAGACATGAGTTACATCAGCTAAAAAGAATCCTAGAGAGGAAAAGCCAAGCAGGCCTAGAAAAACCATCTAGCATAGTTGAACTCACCAAATTCATTGAGTCCCACCATGAGGTGTTTCATGAGGTCTTTAGGTTGTGTAAAATAGCAGTTACCATACCTGTGAGTACAGCCACCTGTGGAAGCAGTTTTTCAGTGCTGAAGCTCATTAAAAGTTACCTAAGATCAACTATGGATGATGACAGATTGAGTAACCTGGTGTTTTGAGTGTGGAGTCTAAATGAGGTACTTCCCTGGACATGGATGAATTTGGTAATTAGTTTGCTGTAAATCACAGCAACCGAAGAATAAGGCTTCTGTAAGTTTGTCTGGCATGAGTGTGTTCTGTAATTTGTAAATATGATTTCAAAATCAGTTTGGGAATCAATATGAGAAGACAACCATGTAGATTTGTTTGATAACAGTGGCTTCTGTTGTATTCTTGTGTTGTAAATTTTAATTATCTTGTGAAATTTATCACCAGTTAATAACACTAATTTCACAACTGTTTCAGATCTTTTTTTTAAAATTGTTATTAGTTTAGGAATGCATTAAAAAGCTTATGCGGGTCTATATGTAATTCTACATGGCAGTCACTGCCTGTACAAGTAAATAAGTGAGTGACTAAGAAACATTACTCAATCCACAACAAATTGTCACATAGAAAAAAAAAAAAAGATATCAGTTTCTGTGCCACCCATGCGTGGTCACCCCTATGAAAATTGTCTAGCTCCGCCACTGCATGTAGGGCCTTTGGGATGGGCGGTCTTAGGTACCAGTACCATGCAGGACGTCATCCACAGACCATAAAGGCTCTTTTTCAACATAAAGAGCCTTTATGTTGGGATTCATCCAGGGCTTGTTAGCGGAGAAACAATAACACCTGGCCCTCTCACTCACACATGCAGTTCACTCATTTATGTTTGTTGTTTGCTTGTATATTTATTTGTTTGTTTATTTTTCCTTTTTGTCACTGTTTTGTGCTTGTAATTCTCTTTGTGCGTGTGTTTTTTTGTCTGCTGTGGCTGACACTGTCATTGTGGGATGGGAATGTTGCTCCATCATGTATATCTGTAACTAACTGTTTTATTGTGTAAATAAATAACAAGGCAGTTGTTTATGATGAGCTGAAAATGTACTTAAATTTTCTTTTGATAAAATAAACAGTTTCCACTGCAGCGTTACCATACAGTTCCATCATTCCTCAGACAAACACCAGACACTTCTCACGTTTCCAAAGCCAAAAGAAGCTCTCAGTTCATCTCTTCTTTTCATTCCTTCGCAAGGACAAGTACAATTACTTTTCAGTTTTATAGGACTGATTTTTAGTTTTTTACATTTCTGCTCAGTGGCGTCATCTGATCCTAAAGAGAAAACAGCTATAGTATAGATAATAGGACTGATAGGCTCTGTGAAATATAGATTAAAAAATGCATGTAAAAAAATTCAGTTTCTTTTCGCCCTACAAACTTTGTGCCCTCGTAGCAGGGATCTGGTGAGAGTAATGAACCAAGTATTTTTCATCTAGTGTGTGTAATTCATTCAGCAGAGAGTTTGTCTTTCAGTCTGAAACCATTCTGCGCTTTCCACCTTTTGAAATGAGAGCAGGCGTGCAGGCAAGAGACATCTGCCGGGCTTTTTAATGGGTATCACAAATGTTTCAGTAATTCCACTCCATTCCAAAACTTCCCTCCCCTTCAGCACACTCCCAAATTATAGCAAAGGCATGAAGCTGGGGCTCTTTTCCTTGCAGAGTTAGTATTCTCCCCAGCTAAGAGGATCCTCCTGTGTGCTTGCATTATGGAGGCTAGCAGTCAACAGATTCTGTGGAAAGATGTGAGTCTTTATTTTATTTTATTTTTCCAATTTCACAACTTCCCTCTTTGATTTATTGCACAAAAACAAATACAAAAAAAAATAAATTGTCTATTTAATCACCAATGAAAAAAATTCTGCCATATGGGGTCAGAAGAAGTTATGAGCCTCTTTATAGCTGAGGAAAGTTTAATGTAGGTGACAAAAGTAGGGGAATTAAAAAAAGAGATATTTTAGTTGAATCATTTGTATTATGTTCAAATCCTGCATTTTCCTTTGTTTGGTTTTTAGTTCAAAATCAAATTGAGTACCGTTTGATGTCTCACTGAGTAATTTGAGTTTTCTCAGAATAGTAATTTGGATTTTCTTCTTTTTATTTGTGCTCTAATATTCACTTTCACCTGAGCCGTCATATTTCTGCTCCTTATAATATCCTTACTTTTCAGTTAGGAGCCGTGTTAAAATACCCCCAGAATTGTCGTTATTTTAGCCTGTGTTGTTGTGCAGAGGTGGGGACAGAGTTTTTTCAGCTCTGAAATCCTTCCTCTGAGTCTTTTCATATTCCACTTGTTGCAGAATTTGTGAACAGAGCAGAGTTTTTACAGCAGTGTCCTTTCTTTCTTTTTATTTCTTTCTTTTATTTTTCTTTTTTCTTTCATTCTTTTCATTTTTTCTTTTCTTCTTTCTTTCTTTGTTTCTTTTTCCTCCTCAATATGACTATGTACATTCTTTGACTGCCCATCACATTCTTCTGGATAAATAAAGCCAGTGGCTCCTTGTCAAAGATTCTGGACAGAAAACTATTGTCGTTAGGATCATCTGTTGCTTCTCATTAGAACATACTTTTTGTTGGGTATTTAAGTCCATGTATGGCTGTGCCCTGGTGTGATAAATCACTGCCTTTGCTTGTTGGTAATGTAGGCTACTTCTTTTCCTTTTTTTCTTGTTGTTTTCTTGTGGAAGTGCTCTTTCTTTGCATGATAACAGCAGGGGGCTCCAGGCATTCTTCCTCCCAAAGCTCAAGAGGAACTGCCTGGCTGACTCTGAACTCCTAAACCTTTAAACACTAGTTGGCTGGAGCTGTACACTCTGGCTCCTCACGCCGTCTCCATCTCTGCCTTTTTTTCTGTCTGTCGGTCTGTCTGTCTCTCAATCCCACCTTCCTGTGAGCATTCGGTATTCAAAGCACAGGCAGGGGGAGGTTTGTCCTCTAGTTAAGTTTCCATTGCTTATGCAACCTGCCACATGAAAGCAGAGGGTTTCAGCAGTCCTTTTTTTCCCTTCCTCACAATGCAAGGAATGTCTGCCTTTTGGATGTTTGTTTTTTTGTTGGTTTTTTTTCCGCTCATAACCCTACTTTAATGTGCCTTATATGGGTCATTTCCACCAATGTGTCAGATTAATAATTGCAGTTAGAGGTGCAGGTTAAGCTTAAAGGGATATGCATGCAATAATTATTTCTTTGTCCTTTCCTTACTATCTTCCCACCCATTAGTCATGCCATATACTGTTTGGTTTGGAAAAGCTGACGTTGAATATATTTATATAAATTATACAAGTCAGTAGATCAGAAAATAACAATTTGTATTCCAAACTAGTCCAAAAGATTCATTATAAAAAGAAGTCAGCTTGTTAAAGTCTCCTACAATCTACTGCAGCTTAACTGTAACAACCTCAGCCACAATAGAAAACCAAAGCTGCTTTATCATCATTTTAAAAAGACATGAAGATAAGCAACACCAATTTTGTTAATTGAAGTTGGTCCTTTTTTTTTTTTTTAAACATATCTGCTTTTCTGTTGTCCTCCGAGACTTTCAAAAGTGGTCTAGTGTGAATGAGAAGCTTTCATTTTCTCCCTGCTGGCGCCATGGTGGAACAAAAGCCTGTCTTTATTAATTTGCAGCCAAAGCTATTGGGGAATTGACTACACCAGGCAGGAGTTTTCATTTAAGGAAAAGTTAAATGAACGTAACCTTTCAGCGGCACTCATGGCGCTTCCTATTTCATGCCAGGACAGATGAATTTTGTCAAAAGTGACCTCTCTGGCGAAGACATTTTTGAAGAAATCATGGAAAAAGGTAGAAGGAGAAAAAATGTCATATACTCAAACGCTACTATTTGATAAGGTAGCGTGCAAACTGTTATGCTATTTCAATAGTATTCTGTGTGTGAAAAATTCAGATTGGGCCACTTGTGCTCAATTACAAAATCAGGTGCTTTTTTAAAAAGCCCGTACGGAAAGATACTGTCAAAAGGATGCCTTTTGAAAGACATTTGCAATGCTGTTTCTATACAAAACAATCTCGACTGAAGCCAGAACAACTCAAAAGCCCTCAAAATAAAATGAAACAAATGGGCAAATTAGTTTTCAGTGTCAACTACGGTCCGTCAATGACACTTTTCATCAGAGTCCAGAGTCCCTTTAGAGTCATTTTCTTTACGTCATTCACACATGCACTGAGGAATTACATTTTGCATTGCTGTTTCGGGCTTGATGTGGAGAAAGCATGCACTGATGAAAGTAAAAAAGTTGTGTTAAACCCTAAGGGAGAAAAATGAAGAAGCTGCCAGATAAAAGAGTACATATATACAGTATATAAATGTTTATGAGAGACTATTTCTTCTCTGTATCTGATCAAACAGTGTTACCTTGATGACCAATTGTTTGCAGGTTGAGGTGGGAAAAGAGAAGAAAGCCAAATATCACATCTACCAGCGAGCAGCTCTGGTTCTGGCTTTGGTCTTCCTTGTTTTGGCTCTGTGCGTTTTCAGCCTCCGATATCTGTGGAGCCCCAGTTTGGGAAAGGTAAGTCTAAATATCAGCTCATTGTTTGCCTGTCATCAACCTTATTGCTACTGTGCGTATTATGTGTTGTCTTGATGAAAAACAGATGAAAGGCATAGATAGTTTCCACATCAACAAATCATAACAGTTACATCAAAGAAGGAAAAAACATACCCAAGTAAGAAAAATGGACGGCCACACAAAGAGCCAAAGGCGGTTGCTGAAGCATGGGTAATATTCTAGATTAAAAAGATGTGTGGGCTATGGAAAAGACAGCTGTGTTGTGATCTACTCGTGTTTTGGCTGTCATATCTGAATCAAGGAATCTCAGTCCAAACCACAAACCACTTTCAGCTCTTGTAAACGTTGGCTCACTGCAGCTCCCTCCCCTCTGCCGCTCACATTGTAAACACATCTCAATAGAAGCTCCTGATAACTCAAAGTTGACCTTAATT
This sequence comes from Gymnapogon annona, assembly GCA_029814585.1. Classification (NCBI taxonomy): domain Eukaryota; kingdom Metazoa; phylum Chordata; class Actinopteri; order Kurtiformes; family Apogonidae; genus Gymnapogon; species Gymnapogon annona. Next base: position 7,748,135 of record JAPTHA010000002.1, read on the forward strand.
GCTGTTGACCGGAGTGGCTGCAGTAAGACTGAAACCTCTCGGCAATGTAATTGGGATAAACTCTTGTCCAAGCAATTCATCTTGTAAAATCCAATTCAATCACACTTGATGGAGAACATTTTCACTCTGCTCCTTTTTTCCCTCCTGATTTTCCCAAGGGTCCGAAGAGGAAAAAAAGAAAAAAAGCTAATTTACCCCTGGCTGGAAGAAAAAATACATCAATAATTTCACATTCAGAAATT
>JAPTHA010000002.1:7808745-7829757 GCA_029814585.1 Gymnapogon annona
TGTGTGTGTGTGTGTGTGTGTGTGTGTGTGTGTGTGTGTGTGTGTGTGTGTGTGTGTGTGTGTGTGTGTTGGGGTTGTTGTCTGCAGAATATAATCCCAAATCTGGATTATTTATTTATTAAAACCTAAACGATCCCTTAATTTCTAAAATTAGGCACGTGGTCACATAATATGTGAGTAAACAATAAATCCTGAGGCTGAACTGACCGACCTTTAAGAGCAACACAGATCCCTTACTCTGATCTCGGATCAGATTGTTGTGGTTAAAAAAAAAAACATTAACTGTTCGATGGGGTTCACTTTTTCGTTTTGGTTCAGCTTGTGTGGATGAGTCCTGCAGCCTTTAGGCCTCTGCAGGCTCTGTCTTAATCTGGTAAAAGTTTGCAGGCAGTTGGACAGACAGTGGCAATTCTTGCAGGGCTTTGATTCCCTGTTCTGGTTGCAGAGACATCTCCCCGTGTACTTCCAACTCCTCCACAGGGGTCAGACCCTCACTCGGGCTGCTGCTATGAGAACCGTGTCCATTAATTATAGTCTCACTTCCAGGCTCGTGGCCCTGGTTTTGACTGGTATCAATGATCACTGTCCTATAATGCAGCTCTGCTTCTCCAGCCTCGATTTCTTCCTTCGCAAACGTATTCGCCGCCAATGATGGATCGCCGTTCACCATCGACTGAAAGTAGCTGGGGTCCAGCATCTCCTCTTTGACCTGCAGCCCGGACAGGTCACTGGATTTGAGCACAGTAGCAATTACGGTGCCGGGTTGCTGTGCCACCATGGTTTGCCCGCAGGTTGTGTTGATGGTGACCAAACGGGGGAGACCATTGATGTTTGCAGCAGTGGAACTAATGATTCCTGGAGGGGAAGTGCAGGCTGAGGTGGAGGAGGAAACCACCGAGGAGCCCAGGCTGGTGACGAGGAGCTGCTGTGGGAGGCCATCCTGCAGGCTATTGGTCCCACCTGTTAGAGAGGCCGTCTGGATGGTAAGCACATCCTTAGCACCAGCTGTGGTAGAGGGCATCGTCTGGAGCATAACCCGGGGGGGGGAGGAACCGTTGGAGTCCCCATTGGCCAGAACAGTGAGAGGCATCGACTGAAGAGGTGATGTCATGACCATAGGGATTGATGCAGGAGCACTGATGGTTCTGAAATCATAACAAAAAAAAAAATCTTGCTTAACAGAATATGCAACTGTGTTTCTTCATCTTCCTTGACAGAAGTGTTGTACTCAAATATGCAGTTTGTGTCCTTGTAAATATAGACAAGGATTATTTTTTAATGGAACCCAAAAGAGAAACTTTCACAGAGCACATTTATAATCCTAACCAGGAGAACTAATGCCCTTATTAATATAACAAACAACATTGTCAGTAGTTCTGCAGAAATCATTATTCTCCTTGTTTTCCAACAGCAGACGATGTTTAACAGCTCATAAAAAATGCAGATGACTGATAGTGCACCGAAAGTAGAGACTTCGGAAACAATAACCTTTATGATATGATGAAATCCACTACAAACAGTTGGGTCACACAAATCATCAGCTTCACAGCGGTTAGTATTAACTGCAGTGCTGCTCAAAAATATAGTGCTCTGGTGTCGCTTGTTGACATTCCTGGATTTAAAAAAAAAAAAAAAACTTTTATCATACAAATTTATAACCGCTATTGAAGTCTGTTACCACTCAGGTGTAATAATATGATAAGAAAATAAATGATGACGATTCCTTCGGCTTTTTCCCTTCCAGGGTCGCCACAGCAAATTCAATATGCATATTTGATTTGGCAGGAGTTTTTACGTCGATTGCCCTTCCTGACACAACCCACTGGACGCTCATCCCGGGAATGGAACCCGGGTCCCCAATGCCGTTGGTACGTCCGGTACCAACTGAGTTATCCATCCAGATGATAAGAAAATAAATAAATACTACTGTGAAAAGGTTTGAGTCAGTCATACTTTGTGGATTTCAAGGGCAAGTGTGTGAACATGCGGCAGTATTTCATTTCAGTTGTGCTTTCCTTTAAACAACAAATAAAGACAACTTATAAAACCTCTTTAACCTTCCTTCAAAAGGGCTTAGCTAGTGCTTGGAAGAGTGCACAATGGACCATTCAGACATTTAACACTCGACAAACATCTAGATAAACACTGTATTTCATTAAATGTAAAAAAAATTAAAAATGAAAACATAACCGACATAGAGACTTTATTTTATTATTATGATGAAGGGGATTAAGTTTAAAAATAGTGCTCTCTGGTGCATGTTGTGCTGAACTTTGGCTGTTCTGCAGGATCTTACTAATAATGTAGTGAGAATTCTGCATCGCCCTTACCTCATAGCATGAGCAGGGTCTTGGACGGAGCCCTGCCCAGTCTGCAACATGTGAACCGACTGCAGGAGCTGGTCCGTCTGGCCACCATTCACTTCTTGGTACCGATAATCATCATGAGGCTCTTTCTTCATCGGTTTCACTGACACCTGATGGGCTTTTCTGGATGATGTACGGACCAGAGAACGTCCGTTAGTGGACCTTTGGTTTCCGTAGCCCACGTTGGCGTTGGATCCTGTGTCTTCATCTTCGATTACCACCAAATCAGGTGGCATCTCCTTGAACTGGTAAACCAGACGCTGCCCCTCAACTTTGGCCAGGATGCCTCGCTGATAGTAGTACCTACAGGAGATGGCGAGTAGATAAGGACCTGCTTAACATGAATATTCATGGGGTCACATGTAAACTGGACCCTGAAGTCTGTCTACTAGTGAATCTAACTAAACTCAAACTGAATCACTAGTAAATGTATTGACAGAAAATTGAAATTAGACCCCACCCCCCTTACAATCAAGATGTGGAGAAAATAACCTACTGGATGAAAAAAGGAAAAAAGGTGGAGGATATGGAATCATTTATAAACTACATGGAAAATTTACCAGCGCAGAGGTCAGAGGTCAACATATGTCTCTTACTGACTCATGTGCTTTACTTATTTATGTAGTTTTTATATTTTGTTTCTTTGTTCATCTTTTCCTTTTGACACTGCACCCCTTTTGTGTTTTCTGTTGTGTGTTTTTTTGTGTTTTTTGTCTGTTGTCTCTGATCCTGCCATTGGGAATGGGAATGTCGTCTAGAGTATTTAATTTGATTAGACGAAGTCCACAGTTGTGTGATCCTGGAGAAAATAACCTACTGGATGAAAAAAAAGAAGTAGGGTGTTCTACAAGATATATGGAACCTTTTATAAACTACATGGAAAATTTACCAGCACACCACATTGGTTCAGCTCTATATACCCGAGCACATACATAGCAAAAACATGTGTCTCTCTGTGACTCATGCAATTCATTTATTTTTTGTTTTGTTTGTTTGTTTTGTTTTGTAACTGTACCTGTTTTGTGTTTTTGTGCTCTTTGTGTGTGTGTGTGTGTGTGTGTGTGTGTGTATGTGTGTGTGTGTGTGTGTGTGTGTGTGTGTTTTGTGTGTTTTGTCTGTTGTCTCTGATCCTGTCAATGTGGGTTGTGAATGTCGTCTTGTAGTATATGAATGTAACTGAAATATTGTCTTGTGAAAAATTTAAATAAAATATTGTTTTAAATAACACATTGTCATGCATATGGAACTCCATGCAGATGGAAGACTCTCATTCCCATGTGTCATTAAGAACGTATCTGTGGAACCGTGTCCGCAGGACGTGCATGACAGTGGCACTAGAACATACTGACTGCAGGGAAAAACTTGGAACGCACAGCTTGCCATGATGCTATTCTTACCTGAGAGCTCTTCCCATGGTCTCATAGTTCATGTCAGGCTTGTTCTTGTGTTTGCCCCAAAGCTTTGAAACAGCCTTGGAGTCCACCAGCTTAAAGATGCCTTTCTCCCGCTGTGTCCACTTGATGTATTTGGGACAGGTGTTTTTATCCTGCAGTAAAGCGAGGAGGAATTCCCACAAGTAGATGGTGTTGCCTGTAAAATTTGGAGAAGAATAAACAAAGTCATGTTATTTTTTCATCAGTAGAGCTTCATAATGCATGACATACAGAAATATCCCAACCGTCAACAAAGCTTCCATTAAGAAGTTATGTAATAGCTGTAGTATTACTCTACAATATACCCTTTTTTCTTATAACAATTGTTGACTTTCTCTCTTTCCCCGCATGTGTGTGCATGTGCGTGTGTGAGTGTGTGTGTGCATGTATGCGTGTGCCTATGAGGGGAATTAATTATAGCAAGCCTGGAAGTGCATTCCTCTAATTTGTGTGTTGCTTTGGCCAGAAGTGGTTAAAAACAGCAACACTCCCAGTAGTCACTTGAATCCCAGACACCATGACAGGGTGATGTATATGTGTGCAGCTGAACCTGCCGTACCCAGCCCCCTCCTCATTGTGTCACACTGTATGGTGCAATGAGGGTTCACATTGTGCAGCACCAGTCTGGTTGTATCAGCAGAGCAACAATGTGCCCTCCAGCCTGCAATCACTTCTGTTTCCCAGTGAAACACAGCATTCTGAAATCCTCTCATCCATTAACTCACCCAGATTTAACCCCGCTGGACTGCAGGGGTTGAGGACTGCTGTTTGCACACTCCACGAGAGGAAAAATAGAATACGCAAGAGGAGGAAAGACCTTGATTTTTATTGGCTCGTTATAGAGAAGAGTACTAGTTAGTGAGACTTACCTTTGCCCTCTTTGCTCTTTTTCCTGAGTGGCAGGTTAGGGGTGGTGATTGGGGAGCAGGGACGAACTGCCCGCGGCTTCCGCACTATGATTCAAATTCAGGGGTAGTGTATTAGGAGGTGGAAGGTTATGCTGAAATCATCTAATTACTTATAACGCTGCAGTTTCAGTGTGAGAAAAAAAATTACTACGTTTGACTGAGCAGCACGAGGACCACAAGGACTACCTTTGGTTTTTTTCTGTGGTTTCAACGGACACTTCTGCGGAACCTCGTCCATCGATGAAGTGTCCTCATCCAGGGACATGTCAAGGCCACTATTGTCAATCTGGTCTGGCCTTAGAGGGGTGTAGGTCAGGTCTGACTCCAGCAGAGCTCCATAAGTATGAACTGCTCAAGAGGAAGAGACAGAAATGTAGAAAAAAATCATCAATACATCACAGGTAATGCGTCTCTTTGGGCATTTGTACAGTCTAATATACTGTATGTACTTACAACGGGAGACCACGTACTCTCTACTCATATTAATTGAATTGAATTGAATACGCCTTTATTAGTCCCCAGAGGGGAAATTTAAACAACATCAGCTAACACAAAGAGTAGAAAAAAGAACAGAGCAGAACAGATACACAACAAACTGACAAACTTTTCATTTCTACTGTGATGAATTCTTTCTAGGGTCGTCACAGCGAATGCAATTGGCAATTCGCACTTCCTGACACAACCCACTGGATGCTCATCCCAGGAATGGAAACCCAGTCCCGTATGCACCAGCCCTGTGCCTTACCAACTGAGCTATCCAGCCAGATCGAATGTGAACTGTCTAATAATGTTTAAAAAAAAATAAATCTATTTCATATTAAAAAATTAACTGCCTTGTCCTTCAAATATGATTAATGTTAAATTAAAAAAAAAAAAAAAATTATCTCCACCTGAAATGCCAGCAAGGGGAAAGGAAACATTCTGAAATATCTTACTCATACGCTTCTCATCCAGAATGTTGTTTGGTGACTCCATATTTAGGAGAGCTGCTGCCGCTTCATTTGTCTCCATGCTGTCCTCGGCGCCAGATACTGCCGTTTCTATTCATCACACAGAAACAAATTCATGTCCATGAGATCCTTGTAGGTAAATGTGTTCCAGTACTTTGGTACTAATTGTATGTTGAGGACCTTGGGGGCTCCAGTTAAAAGGCTGCCATGACAACTAGCCTCCGTTTTAAGTCTTCTGGCATTTACAGGAGTTTAAAAATAACAATCATTTTTTTGGGTTGCATTTGTATCATTGTAGGGTCACATGCATGTATCTCTATTGTTAATGGAAGACAAAACGAAGTACTGCAGTACATAAACATACTGTAGAGGTAGAACAGTGAGGAGAGGTCTTGCACTGTCAAAACAAAAAAAGCAAACACCCGCAACAGCTGAGATTCATACTTAAATTTATCATCTCTATTGTTAATGTAAAAATAACAACAATAATAGACTCTTGATTTACCAGATAATTAATAAATAATTTACTCTAGTTGTAGGATAAACAGTGATGATACGGAGAGAAGTCATTAATTAAAAACCTGGAAACATCATCATCATCATAAGTTTATGGATAAATGCTACAATTACGCTTCTTCAAGTCTATAGGAGCAAACTATTTATGTTGACAAGTCAAGTAGGGCTAGCAATTTATAGAAAATAAATTACTAACCACTGCTGTGATTAACTTCAACATTTTACAAATGCTTGCCAATTACAATTCGATTCCAGCTTGTTTCATTATCAGTTTATAAATAGTTACTGTTACACAGTGGTGAACCCTCAAGGGCAGCAAGGCCCATGCATAATCATTCATTCGTTCATTCATCTTCCAAGCCACTGCATCCTTTTGCAGGGTCACTGGAGCCTATCCCAGCAACTCAGGGGACCCTGGACAAGTCGCCAGTTAATCGCAGGGTCATCATTGACACACATTCATACAGGGATGGGCAAGGTGGTTGAAGTGTCTTGCCCAAGGACACAACGGCACATGATCAGGAGAGCGCAGGAATCGAACCGCCAACCCTTTGGTTATCAGACAGCTCTACCACCTGCTCGAGCCACAGCCGCCCCTCTATGCATAATCAGTAATATATTTTTTAATGTAGATTTTTTTTCACAAATATGTATTAAATTATTCCCCGTGGTCTATACTCTTCATTTCATAGCTTTCCTAAGTTGGTTGCCCAGCCCCAGGTGGAGATTTGGAGGGTGGGGTTTATGTTAGAGTTTTTATCCAATCATTATTCACCATCATGTGTTACCAGGGTCCAAAATCTGCCTCTAGGCCCTCAGAAGCGACAAGGCAGTATGGCTGCATGGCAGTTTAAAGTGAATCAGAGCCTGTGGCGGACCTGTGGCATTAACTCACAGCATCAAGTTTGGCCTCACTGGCACCATCTAGCGGGCCTATTATAGCGTCAGTGCATTCACGTCTTTTGATTGCATACCTGATAGAGAGAGGCACAGCTATGCAAAGCTGCGCAGAGCAGACGTGTGATAAACAGGAAGTAAGGAAATAGATCATTTGTGTAGCGCCACAACTTGTTTTATTTTTTTCAACCCACAATGGCTGAAAAACTTTTCAAAAAAGAGAGGCTGGCCGAACAACATTATGACTAGTATGACTCACCTAGAAAAAGGATAATAACTACAAACTGTACACCTGGCTTGCAGGCTCCGAAAAGTAAGTTATTGTTAAAAATATATTTTCAACTAAATATTTCCGACCGGTCACACCATGCGACGGTAGATCGCGGTTGGACCGACCCCCTGGTACACACACACACACACACACACATAGGCGCCCAGGTGCTGGTCGGACACCTGGATGCAGACACTGGACCGGACGGTCCCGTTCGTCTGGCACAGGTCGCACGGTGTCGCAATGTTGACCGCGATCGGTCCACCGAGTCGATCATGGTCAACTGCTGTACACCTGGGTCCGCATCGAGGTCGATCGTGCGGACCCAAGTGCCGGTCGGACCTGGGTCTGTGCCCAGGTCGGACCGTCGCACTGTGCGACACCTGGGTCGGTCCCATGATGCGCCGGTCCGTACCAGAGGCACCGGACCATACAGTCCAGTGTCTGATTGATTTGTCTACTTAGTAGACTAATAGAAGTGTGTTGTAGGTGACTTTATGTTCAGGTGATACAGTTGTATGTGTTTTGGTCTAAATGCATCATGTGTAGATCCATGGATCAGAATTATGGTTTTAAGAGGTGGATTAAGTCGGGTAGGACATGCCAAGGTCTGAAATGCATGGCCCGCCACTGATTACATAAGTAAAGACATGTACATAAATACACTTTTGTAAGCATTGTTTAAGCAAGATATCGTACCTGTGAGGTCCACGCCTCCCACCAAGATGGAAGGTTCCTCCACCACATGGAGAGTGGTGTCCACCATTATGCCATTGGTCACCTCATCAGACTCCAGGCCAGAGTAGACCTGCAACAGGTCGGCTGCAGGCACCTGTTCAACTATCACCGCTGGAAACACAGATGGGTCGTCCAGCTGAAAGCCGACAAAACAACAAGACAAACAGAGGGATAAGAGCCTGTTACACACAGACAAGACAGCATACACGCATGTATATTCAATGAAAAAACACAATTCTACTGCTAAAACTCATGAATGCAATATGAATTCCCATCTTACAGTGGAATAATGTGAAATAACCTGATTTGCTTTGTTACTATTATTGCCTTGTAAAAACCATGGATTCATATTGGGTTTCTGCTAATATGGAGGCGCGTAGCATGGAGGAGAGCTCATTTCTGTGGTGTTGCAGCAGTCTTCAGGGACCCAATGGGGAAGACAGGAACCAGCTGTTTGATTTAGCCCACTTCTCCTGAGAAGTTAATCTTATACTTAGAAATTATATAAGCCCAAATGAATGTTAATGGATCAATCATGAATTTCAGGCAAGCATCCCCTTCACCGTGGCCAAAACCCACTGTGGGAATTCAAACCTCACCGTCTCATTTCAAGCTTGACACGACCAGAGACAGGAAGGAGCACAGGGATGGAGGGAATTACCTGAGCTTGGACCAGACCACTGAGGAGAAACATGAGAGTGACTTGGAAAACTCAACATATCTGAGAGCTCTTCAAACATTAGACTGTGTCGAGAGTGCTCACCGGGTGGATGGTTCGTGTCAGAGGGAGATATACTGGGAATAATTCACTCGTCTGGATAAGTGGGTCAAGCCGTCTTTTAAACACCCTCTTTTTTCATATTTTTTGGGATTTAGTAGCCTGGAGTGACAGCTGTGTCTATTGTTGTTTATTTCAAAGCAAATGGAAAATAAATGAAAAACAGCACTCTTCAACATGGGGCCAAAAGAGATTGGACTTAAAGAGACTGAATTATTTCTAAAAAAAAAAAAAAAAAAAGAAATTCAAAGGGATGCTCACTTTTCTCACAAGTATTGTGTTTGAATGAAATGAAAAGGTCATTGTGTTCGTTTTGCAGGGACAGCGCTCAGGGTCATTAGACTGCCAGGAGATGGCAGCAAAACACGCCTGAAAAATGACTTTAAAATATTGTCATTAACCATGTCAGTGATGGGTTGAAAGTGCACAAGTTTCTGGTCTTAGGGTCACTGTCTTCAAACATCTGATGCTGAGGCAGAGGGTATGTAATGAATGAACATCCAATCAGCTGAAGGGATAAGCTCAATACACTTCACAAAAAGTCACCGGTAGGTCGAGAAAATTCCAGGGTCCGTCTGTTGTACACTTGGACATATTTGTATTTGTCATGGAAAGCGGTCATCTGTTTAACTGTAAACCAATCATTCCTTCTGTCATGAGTTGATAAGAGGGGGAAAAGTGAAAAGGTGCAGCAGGAGGGACATGAATAAAGGCTTATCTGTCTCTTTGCACAAATGTCCATTGTTGGTTTGGACCTCTAGGGCATACCAGGTGTCTGGGCCTGGAGCTGTGAGGGTAGGAGGGGCGGGGGGGGGTGCAATGAAGTCCATGGCTACCTTCCCGCTTCAGCTACATTTTAACCAGTAAACTAACAGACCGGCTCATTATTTAGCCTTTGTGATAACTAGTTTAGCTCTGTTACACATCACTAGCTGTGATTACAGAAGAGCTGGTGGTATCTTCAACAGATGTATAGTGTGTAATTAACAGTAAAGGTCGAAACAAACAAAAGTGTGAGATGCTTGTCATTTTCACATCCATTACAAACATCTTGTGTCATTTCAGCAGCACTGCTAAGAAAAAAAAAACAAAAAAAACACAAGGTCTCATGGGACGAATAAAAACCCTGAGTTTTGCTTTGACTACAGACACTATCTATGTCTCACTGACATACACTGAATGTTTCCCATAAATGAGAGACCGTGGTAGACATATTATCAGATAACTATTAAGTAAAGGCATCAAAATATCCCCGTCTGAGCTTAATGATGCTCCATATCCTTGAGTAAGAGTCAAGTGTGTATGGAGACGTTATGACTATTGGTCTGTTGAGCTCCCGAAAAAAAAAACAGCACCTCCCAACCACTTCCCCCTCCTCCTTCCCCTTCCCATCAAATACACAACATCTGAATCTCACAGGGTTTGCTGACGGAGCACAAGACGCCTGAAGTTGCTGTCTCCGCTGTTGTTTTGATGTTAAATTGATCCTGTTTTTACTGGGAACACCTTTAAAATAGTGCTTTCATTGTCGTGTGCGCAAAGCGTTCAGGTAATAATTAGGGAGGTGTGTTGCACCAAGTTAGCAACAGAAAAAAAAAATTCCTATCTTAACGGTGTAAAATGCTGAAGGGTTGTAATAACAACTGGTGCTCAAAATGCCAGGGTTTGACGGATGATTTTAAGGCACATGAAAAGTTTAGCGACTTCTTCCTCTTTGTTGACTTCAATTGTGTTTCTAGCAGGGAAACTAGTTAGATAAGAATCGGGATTATTTGCATCTATGACTTCCCTATTACACCTTTGAAAGTACCAGTGTCTGCGTATGCTGGCTCCTGCAAACGTGTCTCTCTCTCTCTCTCTCTCTCTCTCTCTCTCTCTCTTTCTCTCTCTCTCTCAATCTCTCTCTCTCTCGACAGTTGGCTGTTCAGCCACATCCAACGGACTGTATACTTTCAAACTCCTCTGAATCAGAGAATTTGAAACCATGTCAGCAGCTCTACAGCTTATCATAGATAGCGATCGCTTTTAAAAAGTGACTGTGTATTTTAATACTATATGCATCCACATTTTTACATGTAGAAGGAATCTTTTTATTATTATTGTTCATACTTCAGAGTAGCAGGGTGTGTGTTCTTGCTGCCCATTGTAGTGTCAATCTGCGCCAATGACTTGATATACTTTTGGGAGCTAATTATTGACTTAAAAAACCAATACAGCGAGGCTAATGATTACAAAGTCTACTCTATGACTACACCATGTGGCGATAGCTTTTCTGTGGCCAAAATAAATATCTACATCAGCCAGAAGGAACATAATGGCCACTGCAGTAGAGAAGTAGTTTGTTCTTCCTTCTTGGGGGTATTTTCCAGGACTTGGTAAATAGGGGCACAGTGCTTGCATAACAGGCTGAGTGGGTGCAGCAAAGAACAAAACTGCAGCACTGGAACAATGCGAGACCTTTAAACCAAATTATCCCATCCCTTCCAACCAACCTTGTAACAGGTCTGTCAGGTTAGGCCTGAACCAGTGCTATTCAGGGATCCAGTGACAACTCGTCACTGTAGATACACACATACAGATACCAGAACACAAAGACATACATCCACACTTACAATCAAGCCTGCTCCACAGGATTCTGACACGGGTGTGGGGAAGAGATAACTGCACACCTGACCAGGCAATGAAAAGACACACAGGGACAGATTCACATGATATGTACACACAGTCACCCTTGCCTTGCCATAAACACATTCAGGGCCAAGCCCCACCCTACCCTCCCACGCACCCTAACCTCTCCTCAGGTTTTTCAGTTTTTCCACTTCTGTGTTCCCAGCAGCCCACACTCTGCTTCCCAGACCTGCTCCATCCTCTCCTTCCTCAACATGCTTTCAGAGTTAAAGATCACACGGGTCTGAGCCGTTGCTAAGCCTAAACACCGTGAAGTTTAAAAAGGGGGGTACACACTGGTCTGAGGTAGGGGGCATTTGGCCAAATCTTACACTTTCACATCATAGCATATGTGACAATACAGTAAATAGGTTGATAAAGATGCGACTATACTAAAATCACGGCTGGTTACTTTGTCATCACATTGGATTCCTATTCATAAGGACCTCATTGTGTGTCACGTTTTCTCTCCTCCATTGTTATGTTAATTTCATGTGAGTTTCCAGCTTGTGTCTGTGTCACATTAACAAACATAAATCACCAAATAGTTTGTCTATTTCCATGATTCGTGACCAAACGATAAGAACAAAAGAACTTGAGGGCTCAATTGTGTGTGTGTGTGTGTGTGTGTGTGTGTGTGTGAGTGTGTGAGTTGTCAGTGTGACAGCTACCTGGCTGATTTCGTCCATCCCGTTGCTGGCAAATTCAAACACCAATTCACTGGGCTGCACTGCTGTCGTCATGGCAGTGGAGTTCAGAGCGCAGGGCGGAGCCTAAAATATCCCAGCTATGATTGTGGCGGGTGTGTCTCAGCTTCACCTCACTAAGCAGCTTCTCTGTCCGTTGTTGATGATCGGAGGCCAAAAGCACGGCGACTTCAAGAGAGAGACCAGGAGTGGGGTTTCAGAGGAGTGCTGTGGCCCAGGTGGGAGCGGCCCCGTCTCTCTCTGACACTGAGGCAGGGTCCCACTGAGCCTGGAGCATCTACACCTGTAGGAGACACAGACCAGGAGCCAGATTAGATCAGTAGAATTTCACTGAGCAACCAGAGGAAAGACAAAAGTGAAGAGAAGTGTACCCTAACTGTGATATTAAAAAATAAAATAAAAAAAAAACCTGAGAGGCAAATGATATCACTGCTTCAGATACAACAGTGTTTTTCAATTTTTTTTGAGCCACGGTACATTTTTTTATTGAAAAAAATCATTTAAAAAATGATACTCTATATCCACCTATGTTAACAATATAGTCATTCTTATCAAAGTGTCTTGAATAAGAATCAAATAAATACAAAAAAAACGCTTATTATCTTTTATTATATGCGTCAAGAAGGATGCCGTTCTTGACACAACCCACTGGACGCCCATCACAGGAATCGAGCCCAGTTCCCCTGTGTACCAGCCCAGTGTCTTACCAACTGAGCTACCCAGCTGGTTCACTTAAAAGCCTGTCATTGGGCATTGGGCACCCCTGAATATTAGGTGAAATTGGATCATTTCTCACAGCACATCTGATGGTCTCTCACGGCACACCAGTGTGCCGCAGCACAGTGGTTGAAAAAGGCTGAGATATAACACCAATGTATATCGAGCTTGTGTTGGAAGTGGATGTGATCCATAGTGCTGGAAAAACAGCTATTTAAATGACAGTGTTCTGTCATTTCCGCAATGTTATTATAGTCATCAATAAAACCCACCTAGTCTGACGAATCACAATGGATGTAGGTGCTTGTTTTTTGTTCTGTAAATTATATAGTGGATTGTGGAATGGAATGTCTTTATTGTCATCATCTGGTACAAAACAATAAAACTGAAGGTGCAGTCCTTAAACTACATTTCAAAAAGGATTATATAAAACAATGCACCCTTTCTAAATTCAACAGTATAAGAACATTCGTTAAAAAAAGATGTGTATTCAGTGAACTCAGTGTATTCAGTGAATACTGAATACCAATGGCGGGCCGTGCATTTCAGACCTGGGCCAGCAGTGATATCCTACCCGACTTCATCCACCTCTTAAAACCATCATTCTGATCCATGGATCTACACATGATGTATTTAGACCAAAACACATACAACTGGATCACCTGAACATAAAGTCACGTACAACAGAGCTATATTAGTCTATTGAGTAGACAAATAACAGAGAAACAAAAGGAAATGACATCGATCAGACACAGCGACCGACCCAGGTGTGCACGGTGCGAAGGTCTAACCCAGTTCCAACCGGCACCTCGGTCCGGACAGTTGATGCACCGATCACGCGCGTGCACCGATGGCGTGCACTTATCAAGGTGCACCGATCAGTGCACGCGATTGTATATAATATACGTGATAGAGATCACATGCACCGATCAGTGCACGAGAACGGTGCACGGATTGCGGCAGCACACCGATTACGGACCCAGGCATGGACAGGCACAGACCCATGGGTCTGTGTGTACCCAGGCACGGACCCAGGTCAGCGAGATCGACTGTGCAAGGTGTGACTGAACATCCGAGGTCCGTGCTTGTCGGAAATATTACATTAATATATTTTTAATAGTAATATTAACTTACTTTTGGCAGCCTGCCAGCCAGGTGTACGTTCATAGTTATCAACTATGTGGTGGGGGTCGCCAGTCTCTCTTTACAGTGTCTTTTCTTGAAAATTTTTCTTGAGAATGGCGTTGTAATTAAATCCGTGACCAAGTCGATATCTTCGCCTGCTTCAGCCATTGTGGGATGAAAAAAATAGAACAACTTTTTCTTTAAAAACTTGTCACGCTACACAAATGATCCTTTTTTTTCTTTTCTTACAAATTATCAATTTCCTTATTTCCTGCTTATCAAATTGACATGGTTTACTCGTTTTATACAGCTCGGCCTCTCTCGCTATCGCGTATGCAATCAAAAGACGTGCAAGCACTGACACTATAATAGGCCCGCTAGATGGCGCCAGTGAGGCCAAACTTGACGCTGACGACTTAATGCCACAGGCCGCCACAAGTGCTCATTTACTTTAAGCGGCCATGCAGCCCGCACTGTCGCTTCGGAAGGCCTAGAGGCAGATTGTTGACCCTGGGAACCCATGATAATGAATAATGATTGGATAAAAACTCTGACATAAACCCAGCCCTCCAAATCTCCTCCTAAGGCTGGAAGCTGAGTAACCAACTTAGGAAAGCTATGAAATGAAGAGTATAGACCATGGGGAATAATTTAATACATATTTGTGGAAAAAATATATATTAAAAAATATACTCCTGATTGTTTAGGCCAGCAGAGAAGGCCTTGCTGGCCTTGAGGATCCACCACTGCTGAATACACATCACTGAATTCAGAACACAAATGGCATTTGCATAAAAACTGTTCCTAAGTGTTTGTTTCAATCCTCTTTTTGCAGATTTCAGTTATCCCTCAGTTTTCTCTGCACTTTCATCAACATCTACATGACCAGTAAATTAAATTCAAAGACACACATCTGCCATTAATCTATTAGTTGCCACAGAAGTTCTATGTCTTTGAGAGTTAAAGCGTGGAATTCTTAAGAATGTATGAACAAGTGGGGGATCTTAACCTGCCATCTTAATCTAAAAGATGCATTTTTTAGATTATCAAAGAGCATAGTGCATGTTTTTGTTTAGCCTGTCTTAGCTTGTGCTTTGTCTTTGTCTTGAACGTGTGAATATCTAAATGGGTCGAGTGTAAAAGCTGAGAAGTTGCATTTTACCTGAATTATTTATCGCTAATGGAATTGGTGGTAGTACATAAATGGAGTAGCACGTACTTTTGTGGCTAGTGGCTGTTTCAGGTCTTTGATGGTTATAAAGCGCTAAGGAGAATAAAGCTACATTCAACATAAGAGGAACAGTGACAAAAGTCAACATATAGTCAGTGGTAGAATCACAAACCCCTCATCGTCTCATGTCAGTCCTCGTGAGTGAAGCTCATGAAGCTCAGAAGGTTGATGATCACATGAGCGGGGTGGTGGTGGTGGAGGGGGAGTTTCCAGTGAGGGTCTGAAACTAACCCCTGTCTCTTCACAAACACACACAGGCAAGAGATCACTAGTGTGATGAAGCTCTGGAAGCCCCTCTGTGCTGATCCTCGGGGAGTTGCTGTAATGTCAAGCAGAGGGGGGATGGAAACCGGCGGTCTCAAGCTCATTAGAGTGTGTGTGTGTGTGTGTGTGTGTGTGTGTGTGTTAAGGTGTGTGACATCAACCTGATACCCAAAGGCAGGTTCCAGGGATGAATACG
This sequence comes from Gymnapogon annona, assembly GCA_029814585.1. Taxonomy (NCBI): domain Eukaryota; kingdom Metazoa; phylum Chordata; class Actinopteri; order Kurtiformes; family Apogonidae; genus Gymnapogon; species Gymnapogon annona. Next base: position 7,824,510 of record JAPTHA010000002.1, read on the forward strand.
GGAGGGGCTGATGTAAGGTTGAAGAATAAATGGACAAGGAGACCCCAGGGCCAAAGCACCCTCATTCCCCACCCCCACCCGCTCTCCCTCTCAAAGACCAAACCACTGGCAGCAGGAGAGAAGTAAGGGATGGTGAGGTTTACAACCGCCCAGTCCTCAACCCACACCCTCTCTCGTTTCCTTCTGTAGCAGGGCGGGGCTTATTTGCACTGAAATGCATGACTGACGGGCAGAGTCATATATATGCCGGGCCTGTTTGTACTTTAAAAGGGGATGTAACAGCTTGTGGGGCTTGTGAGGCCAAACAAATTTTGCGATTGGGTTTATCTTTCCGGGAAGCATGGTGATGGAATAGTAACATGTGGCCGAGGTCTGGAAAGCATCACTGTGGGAGCGCAGATAGAAGCGAGATAGGAAAACAAATCTGAAGGCTAGTATTTCACTGGAGTCAACCCCTCTTTTGCTGTCTCGCCTGGGCAGTGTCCATGGCCACCTCTGCCAGAGCTGGACGCTGCCATCTGTTTGGAGCTCTCGGTGTCCTGCTCTTCTTGGCATGTTCACTGGGGATTTTGACAAGCCATTACTAGACTGAAGGAGGAAAAATGGAATATGTGGCTTCTAAATGGAGAAAGAGGTATAAATCATTTTTAGAGAAAACGAAAACAAAAGAAAGCTCCCGGTTGGATATATGCCTACCCACTTTACTATACTCCATTTGTGATTTCACATGTACCATGCGCATAAAAGTTGAGGGCGTTATCAGCTCTGGAGACGTCGATGAAGTAGACGTGCAGTGGTCTGTATCATATGGGATCATTGTGAAAAGCTCTGCCCAGCACTGGCTGCCTGTTCCCAGATCTGAGATGGCACATAAAACCCAAACGCCAGGCTCTCACTGCAACAAAGGACCTTTGTTTCCACTTTAGAGAAGCCAGTTTGGTTTGATTTATGATCACTGATCTATTAGCCAGAGAATCTCAGTCAGTGAGCCCAAAGGGATGGCTGTTGGTAAACAAATCATAACGACCAGTCATTAACATGTTATCAAATAAGAATAGGCCACAAATCAGCTACAGCATCTGTTGGATCAAATATTCCCATTCTATAATTACAGACACAGATAAATATAACATGTTTTATATCTGGTTTAAAACATAAATAAGTGCACATGCCTCTACAATATGATACAATAGACCTTTCATGTTTATTTGATCTCTGAATTTAAAGTCAATAGTAATAGCCTTAAAATAAAAAAGTGAAATTTAGTTTTGTGTTGGACAAAGGTGATTACTGATGTCTATAACAGAAATGTGCCTGGAAACTAAATTATTCCAACAGTGTATTAGTCATAATCTATACAAATTAGCCCTGAAATTATATATATTTTGAGCCATTATTATCAAATGTGAGGCGATGCATGACTAAAAACAGTCAAAACAGACATAAATAGCATATCTTCCATCCTCCACCTCCATGCTTTTTATTTGCGCCTCTTATTGGCAACAGTATATGTTTTTCTACTGTACACTACGAGGCGTCTCACTGCGTAGTTTGTCTCTGTGTATTTTCTATATCCCTCCTGTCAGTGCTTCATTGATCTGAATGGCCCAGTTGGCACGGCGCTAACAGCAGACAGGGATACAAGGGAGCCAGCCATTAGTCAGACGCAGCCTGCACATTATCCCCCAGCACATGACAGCAGCTGCCTTGTCCCAACACAGGGAAAGGGTTGTAACTGCACTTATTACGTCAGAGCAGAAGAAGAGGAGGAGGAGGAGAGCAGCAAAGGGAGGGAGGGATTTTACTGCGACGTTAGTCAGTGCATAATAGCCCACTGAGCAAATAGACGGCCAGTGACTCGCACTGGGTGGGGACTTCTTTTGACAGACTTGAGTATTTTAGTGCGGTTTCCAGGCGGGGCATCCTGGAGGTGTGCAAGATGAACAGCATCCAAAGTGGATTAAACATATTTCTCTGTGCTGGGAAAAACTTCACTGCTACAAAAACTCCTGTATAGTCATTTACACTGCTGGGTTACTCCTTCACTTGATAAGAAACATTCCGAGACTTTGTCCACTTTGCGATTGTGACGATTTAAAGTAACAGATCAAATAGTAAAAGAACATACAGTACCTTACAAAAAATGTTATAATGTTACATTAACCATCTATTTATAGCAGTGTTTTTCAACCTTTTTTGAGACCACCAACCAAAAATGTAAAAAAAAAAATGATACTCTATATCCGCCTATATTAACAATATAGTCATTCTTATCATAGTGTCTTGAATAGGAATCAAATAAATACAAAAAACTTTTCTTATCTTTTATTATTATAAAATTATTATATGTAATAAAACGTGGGATGCCCTTCTTGACACAACCCACTCATCCCAGGAATCAAACCCGGGTCCCTTGCGTACCAGTCCAGTGCCTCACCAACTGAGATATCCAGCCGGTTCACTTAAAAGCCTGTCATTTTCAATAATCAACAGTGTGCCTTTTAACCTGGTGCCTTATGTGTCACTGAGTTCTAAAATCTGTAAAAATGTTGTGTAATTTTTTGTGACCATTTCCTGCCGACAAAGTGACGTAAGAATATTTATTTTTTTCGGCGAAACGCCAACAGAGAATCAAAAGGCAATGACAACAATCAGACACAGGTTTATACGTGACAACTACCAGACCCGCACGGACCCAGGTCCGGGACCTGACTGCACTGGTCAACTCACTAGCCTGTTATAACGCGCGGTTATGCGCGCATGCTCAGTGACTCCAGTGACTGGTCAGACCCACTGTCAATCAAGTGACAAATTTCATTCACTTCAGGATGATAGGTTGATGCCCACAATTTTAATGTCATGCGATCTACCCACAATATCTTCACGATTGACTGGTAGATCGCGATCGACGTATTGGGCACCCCTGAATATTAGGTGAAATTGGATCATTTCTCACAGCACACCTGACGGTCTCTCACAGCACACCAGTGTGCCGTGGCACAGTGGTTGAAAAACGCTGATTTATAGAACAAGAAGACAAAGAGCAGCATTTGCGTTAGTCTGATATGACATTTTTCTCCACTCTATGACTTTAAATCCAAAATTCATTCTGTTTTTGACCCCTTTTTCTAGACCATTTAATTCTCCAACTGCTATAAATTTACCAATAAGTTCACAAGCTAATTAACTTTTAACAAAATAACTTGGTAAAAACCCCAATACAGGGAGACATGTTGATTTATTATCTCATAATGTCGTGAAACAATCGGGTTGAATCCTTAGTCAATGCAAACTTGATGAATACAGTTGTCCACCATGCTCTATTTAGCTCATTGATTAATTCAAGTAATAAACAATCATTACAGCGCGACCCTAAATATGCTGCATATGTCAATATGGTACGATAGCAGCTCCATCATGGCCACCATCATGTGGCTAAAGCGATGTGATTCTTTCAATTGATCCGCTCCCCTCCTCTGCATATGTCCAATATGTATGGCAGCCTGGTGCGCAGCATGTTGAGGAGGAGGAGGATCAAGGAGCAAACACTAGTGTACTCCGCCCCTACAGTATGGTGACTGCCAGTCACAATAACAACCAATTAAGAGTCAGGATTCATGAACAAATGGAGCATTCCCAGAAGGCCCCACATCCCCCGCTTTAGTCTCTTCAGCTGAACTCATTGTTGACCATGAAAGGAGGTAATTTAAGCCAATTGAATGACTATGCAATGACTCACCCTGCATTTGGTCAGTGCAAACATAGCGAGATAGAAGGAAAGGGCCGGTGAAAAAACTTTGCTTGACAGTCATTTTCAGCTCAGGTTACAGAAAAAAAATGCAGATTTCTTTAGGTGGCACAGCACTGTAGGACAGAGGTGCTGGTTGCAATATGACGATCACAGGACTTGAAAGACGTCAGAGTGAGTGGAATTCTTGGTATTTGCAATGTTTTCCCACGAACGTACGGGCGTTGCAGATATGAGTTGTAACAAATTGAATGGAATCAAGAGACTGCAGGAAACTAAACACTTGGACAGTTTAAAGACTGGAACAAGTAGTCATCTGTACTATTGATCTTAGAGCCGAGAAGCACAGTTCAGTAAAACGATGCCTTCTACTGCATGGGTTTAGTTTTCCAAATTCAGCTTTGCAGTAAAACTCTGATCAGCAAGATGGCAAAAAAATGCGTGGGCTTTACCACCACTGAGTTATTGAATGGTTGTCAGCACAAACACACTGTTTTTGCAGGATCCACTGGGTTCCTGTGCAGGAAATGACTCAGTGATACGAAGCTCCAACTCATTCCTGGAGCACTGTGATAGCCCATGTGGGCATCAGAGGATCTGGCTCATCATTTCTGGACAGCGGTCTCCATTGGGGCAGATTTGACTGAAATGTTTGTGAAGCACTTTTTTAACCAAAACAGCAGCTAAAACTTTGTGATTCAACCTTTATAGTTGAAAACCGTGGGACAAACAAAATGAAGTGAAGCAGCACAGGGCAAACGGGGCCATATTGCAGAAAATATGATAACATAGATTAAAGAGTTGCATCAATGCATGACAAAAGCACACACACAAACACACACAGAGAATAGGTTGAGCTGCTGCTACAAGACTTTGTCAGCACTACTGTATACAGTATATTTGGTGTCTTCTACATTTTACTCACCACCCACTGTTGCACAATTCAACATGTCTCAACTTTATTGAGCTGAATAAAGGAGTGCTTTCAGGCCAATCCTCGGGCCACACCAAGCGTGCGGTGATAAAAGAAAGCGGGCACAGAGGAAGCCATAGATACTGGTTAATACCACGCAGCTGCAGAGCAGAAAGACAGCAGACTCAGACACACGACAATAGTACATCCCAGCCAACACTCACTGTGTCTGTCCTGCTTCAGTAGGAGGCATTTGGGCTGTGCCGTGCCAAGGCCAAATGAAGACTGAAAGGAAAACGTCACCTCAAGCATGGGCTGTTAGGAGGAGAATGGAATTTAATCTCATCTCCTGCGAACCTTGTACTTTTCCACTCAGCTTCTGGCTGTGGGAGACGGACCTGTGGCGTTTTATTTGACAACAGATGTTTGTGTTAAAAAACCCACAACAGGGAATAACATTTGCCATGGTTTTACTCTCACAGCAAAGAGGAAAGTTTTACAGAGTCGCCTGAGATCAAATTTAAAATTCTCATTTGTTCAGTTTTTCATCATGTTCTCCTCCTGAGATTCTGCTGGTTGCTTGCTAT
>JAPTHA010000002.1:7835314-7868685 GCA_029814585.1 Gymnapogon annona
AAAAGTTTATTTTTCTTATTTTTTAAAAATATTTTATTTTGGTTTTTTATTGGACGATATTGCAGTTACATTACATGAACACTCCCAACCCATAATGGCAGGGTCAGAGACCCAAAACAATATCTTAAATAAGTGAACCGCCTGATTCACAGAGAGACATATGTAGAATAAGTACTTTAACACAATATTAACTAAGGAGTGCATTAAAATGTGTTGATGAGTTCGTCCTAATGAACCAGCACTTATTAAAGGCATCATTCTGAATTTTGTTTCAGATTTATTCACCAGTAGAATAGATCCAGTTTTATTATCTGTTTAATACAGAGCTGTTTAACCAGCAGACACATGCTATAGGAAATATTCCAGCATATAAGAGAAACTTGATGTTTATACACTTTGGCTTCTGTACTGATTAAACAGAGATTAAACATGTTGATTTGTGATGTTATCTCTGTATTTAGAGCTATGCTAGCTGATTCCCACAGTTAAAAGTATTTATACTAAACTAACCAAACCAGCTACTGGTTGTAAATACAGATTAAGCACTTTATTTTTTAATGTCACACTGTTCCATTAACAGTGAGTAAAACTTGCAGGTGCAAATTGAGGTTACTCTTGGATCTTACTTAATCGACAACTATACAGAAGACCAACTGTAGTAATTAAGTACCCGCAGCAAGAATAAAGAACAATAGGCCAAAGTCAGAGTTAAAGTCTCCAAGTACTGTCGATTTATGTTCCTCTCAGAGGTCTGCGGTTCAGCATTTGTTTCTCAAACACCTTATCCCGCATGAGCCACAAAGCCTGACGCGTTTTCAGAAAAAGGGCAACACTGTGTTTCAGAATGTGTCTTTTCAATGGGTAATTTTTGGCTAAATTAAATGGCGAGGGCTCTAAAACAGCAGTCACAGAAGACGAAGGTGAATGGGGGAGTGAGGGAGGATAAAGTGACATTTGAATAAAATAAAAAGTAAGGAGGAAATGGCGGCGACGTTACATGGCAAAATTGCATTAATGGAGAAATACCTCAACTTTTTTTTCTATGGCCTCCGCACACGAGTTCAACAGATCAGTCGAGTCTCGGTGCTGCAGTCATTACAGGCATGGCTGCTTTTCCATACGACTGCCTACTGGTGAAGCTTCCACACAGACACCACTGCATCTGGGTGTCTGGGACAAAGCCTCCAAAAAGCCATGTGGGAAATCAATTTCCCTCTGTGCTTGGGTCAGAACGCTTCTTTGTACCAAGTGATGCTATTAAAGCCGATAGGATGCTTAAATTAGCATAAGGATGTTTGAGGGCAACACAAACACACACACAGCTTCAAGTTATTTCACTGAGGACGTCAGCTTTATGTACATGTGCGTCTCACAGCTGGGAGCCTTTTTTGAACCGTGTTACCTCATGCAGGGTGGAACCCATAATTGGAAAGAAATACACTGACATTGTCGATGTGTTTTTCTTTCCCGACCTCTACATTATATACTGCTCACATAACAGTGAGAAAAATATTCATATATCGACCAAACAATGCGGTCGCCGACTACTCAATCAAATCAATCACAGATATGAAGTAAAAGAGGGGTCCGCAGTTGATTTTTTTTTTTTCAAAGTTCCACACGCTGCTTTTATCTAGCACATGTATAGTTGTGCTTCACACCTTCCTCCGCCCACACATCTCCACTTCTACCACAGAAACATATTTATAAAAACCCATCAACATTTGCAGGGTAACAGTTCAACACAAAAAAATGCTACGCTCATTAAAACCCAGTTAGAAGTGAAGTTATCTTGATCTTAACCGACGCATGTATTTTCTCCAAACACACAGTCTCAGTCGTGCCAATGCAATTGTGACTATTTTTAACAAATCATCCTTCAGAGTCGTAGCAAAGTTATGATAACCATGCGGACCTACATTGCTACGCTAGGAGACTCCTTCTTCTAGTCCTTTAGGAGCAAAGAATCTGAGCCCTCACCAGCGTGTTGACGTTGCATAACTACAAGTTTTATCAGAAGGTGTGACCTGATATTCCACATATCATCTCTCCTGTACTCCCCCCACTTTTTTTTTTGCTCTGTATCTGAGAACACCACGCTTGTGTCTTTCAACAATTCCAGCCTGAAGGATGAGAGTCACATATGCACACATCTGCCCACGTCTGAGGCCTTCTGCTGCAAAACTGCGTTGAAGAAGAGTAGGAGTACACATCCATCACAGTTGAAATTGGATTTGAGGCAAAGCCATACTGAGAACTGGTAAAGAAAAATGAACATTTGCAGAGGGGTCTGATTTTAGTGTATGCATAACATGTTCATAATATGCATCAATTTGTATGAAGTGCTTTTTACCTCACTATACATTCGTCACCAGAGCAAAAATGAAAATCCCTTTAGGTCTGAAGCCAACCATTTAACATTTTGGAACATAAACTCATTTTAAAAGTCAGTTTGTATCATATTCTTTTCACTCCTCGGAAAATAAGTCTTAATGGAAGAGGACACTCTGATCCATACAAAAATAAATGTCATTTTTGGCAACTGAAATGAAATGACATAGCTCTGTATAGAGAAAAGAAAACCCTCTATGTTCAGATGTGCAGATCACAGCTTTGGCTGGACACGCACAACCCAACAATGAGCTGCCAGTCTCAGCATGCTCTGAGTATGCAACAGTGAGAGGCAGCAGTGCAATAGATGTGTTACTTAAGCGCAAAGTGTTTTGTAAATGCACATTAACACTTTGACATATCTACTGTATGTGCCTTGCTCAGTGGCACCTTGACAGTAGCCATTATAGCAAGGGAGAAAGTTACACATTAACTTTCACTGCCCAGATTTTCCTAACTGGTCACAGAAGTTCAAACTTCCCAGTCTCAGGCGCAGTTCCTCGAACCTTTACACTTCTGTTCACTACAGGGAAAAAAAAAAATCCCTATGGAAAGGAAAGGGGGGGGGGTGAATGGAGAAACTGACATGGAAACGTAATGCAAAATCATCCCTCAGCAATATGAAACAGACGTGCACAGGATAGTAACTCTCACATTACTGACATTTTCCAAACAATTTCTTTAAAGGCTAATGGTCACAGATAAACTAGTGTATGACTAGTTTCATAATGAGAGCAGGTTCCACCCTTGTATAAGTTAACGGCAGCACACTAACAACAGCTGAAGAATGGCAGCAGTGACATCCTTTGTTTTAATACGAAACACAATGCGATTTATTCTGTCAGATGTAGGTAAAAGCTACAACAATGACAGAATAATACAATGACACTCTTACTTTAAACTTACTACCAACTTACTAACCAAATAAGACGTGACCCAGAGGAATAAAAATGCCATATGTATGGAGTGTTAATTCACGGTTTATATGGTATTGTAGACAGCAACTTGAGATTTGTTTTATTTAATTAAAAAAAAAGTTTCTACTCAGTTACATGAAAATGAAGACGTCTTCATATTTGTCCTCTTTGGAGACACAGTCATGACAGTCGGTCTGTAGCTAATCATACAAAGTTGTCTTTGTGTTTACTCTATTAGAAGCATGTGCGTGTAACATGAAACTAAATAAATCCTTCATTTTTACATAACTCGGCATGCTGGGACTGTGGTAATAAACCCCACCCCGTGGCTGTCCTCTTGAAACGCCTCCATCATCTAGCCCAAGTCTAATGATCTAATTACAGGCTAAGACTTGTTGACTTTGTATTGAAAGAAGAGCCAACCTGACACTATTGTCCACCGACTCCTCTTTCTTCATCAGCCTCTATGTCGTCTGAATAAGATACACAAAGCTGCACTAAACGGCACCTAGTGTACGAGTTCCACCTCCAAGTCACGAGGGCCTCATTTACAATCCAAATCAGGGTGGCCAAAGAGTATGATTCAAAAGTTAGGTCAAATGCAAACTCATGCCTGCTCAACACAACAGAGCTATTCACTTAAAAGGCTTGTGTGCTGTTACTCACACACACAAATAAGTCATTTTCCTCCAGGCTCAGGGTTAATTAATCCAAACCTAAAAATAGCCTGTTACCATAGACAATAATATGAAACTCTTAATTTGCTATTTTTAAAGTAATCTGCCCGTCTTGGGCCCCGGTGGCAAGTTACGTCAGGCATTACCTCAACAAAATCAATTCTGAATGCCAAACACATGAAACAATCACAAGCTTTTGGAATTTTGCATATAACCTTATTAAAAAGTCTGACCATAATTGGATGAAAATGCGAGGCCCGAGTGTGCGTGTGTAGTATAAGCGCAGACTTGGTGCAGTTTACTGCAGCTGCAGTTGAAGACACATTCAATAAAAAAGTGGGTGTGAAGTCTGGATGTTGATCAAACCGTACCCATGTTTGCTCAGCGACAAAGTATGTGCACAGTGTCATGTGTGGCCCACAAACTGCAGAGTACATTTCTGGTGAAACAGGATGTACGCTTTTATCCCAACACGCAACACCGTGCGAGTTTTTAGATTTTGTACATTAGGCAGGTCGGCTGAACTGATTACGGGTAAAAAAAAAAATACTTTAAGGAAGGTCAACTCAAACAGGCGCAAAAGGGGAAGCAAAGCACTGTGGTTCAAACTTCCCTGTGAAATGAAACAAGAGCTGATGTTCTACATTACAAGATGAGCAACATTCTGTTCTGATGAACTGAAGATTATAATGCCTGCAGCACTGCATGACTGCCTTCATGCACAAGAATGGAGGCAGCAACAGCAAAACCACAGCACTTACTTCCCCACTGATGCAGCTTTCACACTCATTGTACAGGGTTCGTAATCAGTCAGAATTTAAATTTGACATGCCTTGCAATTGCTACATCAAGAAAAATACATGTGGGCTTGGTTTAGGGGCTTGCAAAACCTTGTTAACGCCCTTGCTCCAACACACCATATAAGGCAAAAACTCATAAAAGTACAATAATGACACTTATTAGCAGAAAAGTGATGTATAACAGTCTCCAGAATTGCTAAATCAACATTTCAAACATATTAGTTGATCTCACATGTTGTCCGGCCATAAATTCGTCAACAGAATTTGAAACTTGTTGGACGTGCATTTCAACATAAAAGCTCATCGGATGAAACTCCTGTAACCATTGAACAACAGCGCAAGGCGGCATCCCATGACATGTTTGAGCGGGCAGATAAAAGAGGAAATAAACGTAAAGCTCTTATGTACATGTAATACCATCATTTCTAAAAATTCAAAAGCGTCGATTCATGTAATCGTACTGTCTTCTGAAGCTATGAGTCCCGAAAATAAGAAATACATACTGTAACATTTATTTTTTAATAATGTCAAGAATATTTTCTGTGAAACATTCAGAATATTTTGCTCCAACTACTAAAAACATCAAAATAAAAGTGTTGATGAGGTGGAGGACAACATTTCTTCACTAACCTTAAAGACACACGATTCAGATGACAGCGTCCATAATAGCAACCGAAGAAGTGTAGAGTAACCAATGAAAATCAAGAAAAAAAACAAGACAACAAAGGTGAAATGGGAATAATCCAATGTGCATACAAAGGGGCAAAAGCGGTGTGAAGGTGTGGACTACTGGCCAGACCCACACCTTTTTCCTTACAGCGGCAAAACAAAACTGAGACGCCGGAAAAAAAAAAAAAAAAAACACACAATGCAATGGCTGCTGAAACAGAAAAGGGAGAAGTGTAGTGAAGCAACTTGTCCTCTCCCTATGAGTCACGAAGCACTGTCGCCATTGGTAGTGGAGCCCCGGAGGCAGGCAGCTTTCACCTGGCCAATCAGCAAACAGTATCTGCCCGGAATGCAAATGCTTTCAGGTGAGCAGCAGGTAGGGCAGGGATTGGATAGGCCTGTTGTGGGGGAGGGGAGAGTGGAAGGGTCCAACCAGAGGGCCACACCTTAAGCGGCACCAAAGACCACAGACAGGTTTCGCCTGCAGAGGAGGAGGTGGAGGCAAGTAAACAGACAGGTATGCGCAGTTTAGACTTTGAGCATAACAATATGGGGCAATTCAGGCACGGCAATAAAAATCAGAATGCCAGCTCCAAAATAAAGTTCACAACGCTTCACGACTATTAACTAATATCAGTGAGAAAGTTAAGCTGCTGACGTGTAGGTGTGGGTGTGTGCGTGTTGGGGGGTGGGGGTGTGTGGGGGGGGGTTATTCACCCAGCAGAAGAGCGGCCCATAAAACATTATCTAGCAGTGGGAGGCAAAAAGAAATTAATCTTTCAAGTTTTCAAGTTGATATTTAGGTGTGAGGGGGTAATGAGCAGTTTGTGGTAGCGGCCCCCCAAAAGTGATTTCCTCCTCTTCACCTTCAGGATTCATTGATGACTGGAAATCTCCTGTTGCGAACAATTATTACGAGAGATTTAAAAGCTTATATCATATGCAAGTTTAACATGAATTGGGGTGGGGGGGGCATCACAGCCTAAATTCACACCGTTTTTACCCGTGTTTTCAGGGTAAATAGGAGCAGAGTGTCACAGATCTTAATGAATAGTTTGCTTATCTTGTTAGTTTCACTGCTGCATAGACCGAAGTAAGACTTGACAATCTGAAGCCGTATCAGAAATTACACTTAAAGCAAACAGGAAGGAGTGGTCTGTGGTTGCGTGGCGAGCGAGCGCACTGCGTCACACCCGTCTGAACGTCCAATTATGTGTTCCTCGCTGAAAAGTCCCCATGTCGTTTTAGTTTTTAATAAAATGTAATTCCAACCTGGGTTGAAAAAATAAAAATAAAAAATGGAGGGCTAACAAACAAACTATGGTCGCACAGAGAGATTGATACTTGAAAAATGAACTCAATAAACTCGATTGCAACTGCAGCAGGGTCTGTTTGTCACCGACCCCCAAATCACCCTCTCCATCTCCGCTGAGTGTTTTCATCATCACATTAATTCTTCCTGGCCTTGGTTCAGTGTAGTTCAACTCAGAGTAGAAAGCAGCTGTTTGCTTCAGTGCAAATTGATAGCCTTGCTGTGAGGGAAAGTTGCACCAAACAAGATCCATTCATCACCGCCTTTGGAAATATTGTCCAAAAAAAACCCAAAAAAAAACAAAGCCACAAAGCTCAGAGGATGCAGTTCGCTTGTGATAAGCATTTTAAGTTAATGTGCTGCAACACGTACACAACAAATTTAATTTCTATGTTAATTCTTGAGCTGAGTTTTACAGATAATCTGAATCTCTTGACAAACACCCAGGAGGTTTTCAGTGTATCCCTTTCTTTAAACGCCAGATATGCAGCCCTTTCTTTTTTCTCTTTTTTTTTTATACTTTTCAACCTAGTTCTTGGACTGAAGCTCCTCGTAACTGGTTCAGTCGTGTTCACAAGCTTGTCGGTTACTGTGTCATTTTGCCATATGATGCTAGACTGGGACCTGCTTTGAATTTTCAGAAGGTTTTGTAGAATAGAGTTGCCTCTTGCATGTCAAACAGAAGGAGGAAGGCAGTGAATAAAATAAGTTTGAGAACTGTAGAGTCAGATGATGTCAAGTTGTCATATTGTTTTCATGTGTGACCCTTTATATATTTTTTTCTCAGATTTTTTTAGTAAACCCCCTTAATCAACGCTGTATTTCCATTATGCTGCAGTGCTTTATAAATGTGAGGTTTACTTGTAAAGACAATCCATCTTCTTAGAGCACTTCAGGTCTCATGAGGTTCATGTATTTAATTTAATAATACGCAAATGATTTCTGTTGAAAGGTTCCCCTGTGCCTTCTTATTCACACACAAACAAAAACAGGAGACAAACAAGGCTGATTCAGAGAATTACAACGCCCCTGGATCTCGCATTCATTTTTAGTCGCTACTTGGGAGAAAGGAGAAAAAGTTTGATAAAACACCATTCAATATGCGTCACCCTCGTAAATACTCAAAGTAGGAGAAACTGTTTTCTGATTACACCAGAGGAGTATCTGTTGTTTGCAAAGCTTATTGAAGCACATTCGTGGCCACAAAACTAAATAGGACTAAACTTTAAACCCCTCAAGAATGATGCAGATAATGCAGTTTACTTCGACACAACACACAAAAAAACTTAGCATTTGTATTCATTCATGACAATTTACAGACCATCCAATTATCTTTTGTAATACCAAACGCAAACTCGTGCAGATTTTCACAACAAATCACATCCACACTCTGGGGGGAAAGCAATAAAATGAAGACGTTTAAATTGCTATTGCTTCAAGACATGTCACCGGGATAAAATTAAATTTAGCCCGCAGTGAGCAAACACAAAAAAGGCCTGCCTCTCTCACACGGGACTGTGCTCTTCTTTTGTACAAGTGTGGTGCATTAACTAGAGCAAAATGCTTTTATGTGTGATAAGCACAGGGCCATGTGACCCCGCTCTAAATGAAAGGACACACCTTTCCTTTGCAGCGTAAGAATGAAAATAGGGTCAGTGGTAACTCTCATGTGTTGGTTCTGAATAAAACACAACCACAACACATGCAGGTGACAAAGCCCTCAATTTCTTTGAAAACAATGACAGAGATGCCGGAGTGACCCAGTGTTGGCGAGTTTGTTTTGATCAACAACACTTCATCAGTAATTGCTCGGTATTAATCTTCTAGTCTGTCCACATTTCACAGTTAATTTTTAACGCACAAATGAATACTTAAGAGTACATAGCAGTGCATGCACAAGTAAAATGATGATGTGGTTCATGTTTGTGTGTGTGTGTATGTATAGATCTATGTTTGTTTACTGTTGCGGTTCATGTTTGTGTGTGTGTATGTATAGCTGTAGATGGGGTGGCTGTGGCTCAGTTGGTAGAGAGGGTCGTCCAGTGGCTGAATGGTCACCGGTTTGAATTCTGACTCTAACTGCCCACATATCGAAGCGTCCTTGAGCAAGACACTGAACACTAAATTGCTCCCTGTGGAGCCTGGCAGCAATCCATTTACCATGTATATTTGTTTATTGCTGTGGTTTATGTTTGTGTGTATGTATAGATGTATGTTTGTTTTGCTGCTGTGCCAAAGAAATTTCTCCTCGTGAGACATTTCAAGGCCTGTCCTGTCATATGATAATAGTAATACATAACCCTTCCTGCAGAACACAAGACACAAATGCAATGAAGTGTGATGTTCAAAATTTAGGTTTTGATAGCAAACCCTTAAAAGTGTTCCTAAGTCTTCATGCTTCCATATTATGGGTCAGACTGAGCCTGTATTTAACTCTGGCTCTTCTTGTTCCTGTTTTCTTTTCCCCTCTTTTTCCCTTCCACGGTAAACTGGAATCACGTCATGCTTAATCTCAGCCTCCTACAGGTTTGCGACGGACAAACACCTCCACTAAGCGAAGGAAAATTTTGATTACTAGCAAAGAGTTACATGAGAGTATTACAAACCTGACAAACACTCTGAAACAATTCTTGACAGGGTGAGATACGGGAGCCTTTCAGAGGACGGGCAAAACGTGTTTGTGTAGCTCAGAGGTCATCTGATGGCTATAGGGGAAGTGTTAAACAGAGGCTGTCAGACACCTGCTAACAGGACAGAGGTGCACACCACATGAGGTGCAGACTGAGGTAAACATGAGGATGTTAACGTCTTTCAATCTGCCGGACAAACTGCATATAAAAGAGAAATAATTTGCAAGGGATTTGCCGAAGGGTGGGGGGGGGCGGTGAAATTCTATGGAATATCCATGGGGACACATTTCCACTGGACCCTGAAGTCTGTCTACTAGTGAATGTAACTGAACTCAAACTGTCAAAGTATGTGAATAAACTGACAGAAATTCTGTTTAACAATCACTAAGAAATGTATTGATGATGAGTTCTGTTGGCTTTTTCCCTTCCGGGGTTGCCACAGCAAATCCATTTTGCATAATTGATTTGGCAGGAGTTTTTTGTTTGTTTGTTGTTGGGGGTTTTTTTTACATCGGATGCCCTTCCTAACACAACCCTTGTATTTATCCGAGCTTGGGACCTTCTTGAAATGGAAATTAGACCCCTGCCCCCTTCCAAATCAAGATGTGGTTGAAGAAGTCAACAGTTGTGTGAACCTGGAGAAAATAACCTACTGGATGAAAAAAAGAAGTAGGATGTACTATAAGATATGGAACTATTTATAAACTGCTTGGAAAATTTACCAGCGCACCACACTGCTTCAGCTCTATATACCTGAGCAGGGCTTGTAGGACTTAGGAGGTCAGAGGTTAACATATGTCTCTGTGTGACTCCTTTGGTACACTTATTTATGCGTTTTTTGTTTTGTTCCTTTATTTTTTTCTTTTTGTCACTGCACCCATTTTGTGTGTTTGTGCTTTTTGTGTGTTTTTTTTTGCGTATTTTGTCTGTTGTCTCTGATCCTCTCATTGTAATTGAAAATGTTGTCTTGTAGTTCATGAATGTAACTGTAATATTGTCTCGTGAAATATCTGAACATATATATTTTTTTAAATGTATGAGAGAAAGCTCAAGGAGAAAGTGGCATGAAGAGAAGCAGATATTTCACTTCAGAAACATCCCAGTTAGTTATGACAGAACGGCACCAGAGCAACAATGAAGTTTGTTCAAAGAGCTAACGACTCACAGCTCTATGAAAGCGTTGTCGTCCTTGGACAGTAGTGACCACCCTGAGCAGAACACGACTCAAGATGACTCACCGACTCTGACGGGGGTTTGATCATAGACACACAGACACTAACAATGACTATGTAGGTAAGAATACCCTCAATGCATTGAGTGTGCTCAGCTTACTGGACACGACTGAATGATTAGTACCTCTGAGCAGATAGTGATGCACACACCACAAGCCTCAGACAGATTTACAGTTTACCTAATGTTACCTGGAATATGTGACCAATTGACTTGGAAACTGCTAAATCGGCAGCAAGCTGCTTGAAATCAACACAAAAAAAAGTTTGTGTTCCTTGGCGTCAACAAATTTCTCATGGTAGACGAGACCAAAGTCACATCGAAGTCCATAATCAAACACGCATGTCTCTTGAAACACTCAAGTCAAGGTCATTTTTTGTCTCGTTTTTTGTTAACAGCTGGTGTTTATGGTGACAAACTACGTGTCCTACGTGTGACATAAACGTTCGGTTTGTATAGAGCTGTTTCACTCAAGTCACTTCAACCTAAAAATGAACAGGGATAAAACTGAGACAAATCCAAATGGGGGGAAAAACAAAAAAAACAATCTGCCAAAGACAGGTGTTAAACATAGCAGGAGATGCAGCATTAGCTCCATGGCTACACAACCCAAAAAGCAACACGTTGAAATTTAAAAACGCATACAGCACGCTGACAACGCGGATCATTGCACCTCTGTGGGCTATCGCAAGTGAAACACCTCGAGAAAAAAATTAATTGCTCCATAAATATCTCGGAAACACGTCAAAAGCAAAGTGTTAATATAAGTAATAAACAGAAGTTTTCAAGTGTTACACACACACACAGGCCTCTTCTACCATAACAGCAAAAACGATTTTCAACCCAAGATCCTTGTTTTATCTCCAGCTCATTATTAATAAAATGCAATGAGCCCCAGTGAGAATATTGCTCCGTCGCTCAGAGCCTAGTTTATAATACCCATTGACTGCATGCAGTTAAATAATTCAACGAGCCTAAGGACAGCCTGTCACTTTGAAATTAGCCCAAAAGAAGAAAGAAAAGAAAAAAGAACCCACAAACCTGATTGATGGTGAGAACAGACAGCAGATGTAGTCGACTGTCACAGCACACTGCGTATTCTGTAAACTCTGCCATTGCTTATTTTTTGCTCACATTTGACAGGAGTGTGTTGAAAGTTGTAGATCAGCTGAATGAAGAAAGAACACTCGGGATCTTTGGACACAGCTCTTAACACCCGACTCATGAGAGACCGTTCACTACCTCGTTAGCGCTGAGAAACATGAAAACAAATTTTACACACATGAATATGGTTATGTTCTAAAGTTGCACACAAAGCTAGTTTTCTATTTTTGTCTGGAACTATGTGGTTATAAGCCACTCCTTAATGTAATAACACATGCATCACTGATACAGCATACCACACTGTGTGCCTCCATGGGCCTCAGCAAGCACCATAAAAATATCTATGTAATGTGGTTAACTAATCTCATGATGGCAACATCCTGCTAAGTAGACATATTATACTTTGACTATGACTCCCTGCTGACAATCTTATAATGAGGCTAAGGTTGTGTGGAAAATGTCATCTTTCTTTTTTATGGAAATGTAGCTTTTACAGTCAAAGTTACACGTAGATGTCTTGTTTTCCCTAAAGTAAAGTTTTTATACTTTCACTCTGGTTTATTCCCATTTGTATTATAACCCTGGAATCACCCAACTTTAAAAGGAACAAGGTGCCGTTGTTGTTTGTATGCTTCGTATTAAAATGTGCTACAAACACCTCCTCAGTGCTTTTACAGGTGTGAGTTCTGAGAGTAATTACATCTGAGTTGCGTCACAGTCCATGTCGTTCCGTTGAACACGGCAAAAATAGTGTTACTGTAGCAGCCGATTACATCACGACAACGCAGAGATTCAAGGAGAAACTGAAGGCCCGATGACCAAGTCACATGCTGGTGAGGCAGCCGGCATGAGAGAAGAATGAGGTTACAGGTGGAATTCCCCTCCCCCGTCTCTCCTTTCCCTGTGACGTCAAGTCCAGCGACGGCGGTTTACTACCTGCTGCCTAGCAATCAAACATGTCTGACAAGGTGATTTTCAGGTGCAAAGAGACAAGAGGTGGTGAAATGGCTGAGTGCGATTAAGGAACTTTACCAAACAGTAGTTCCCCTTTGAGCCTTCAATAGAAAACAGAAAACGGTCAAACACAAGGGTATTTTTTTTTCTACAGAGCCAAAGAAAAAGGAAGTTACACAGTTTTATTTCTCTTTTCACAATATGTTCCTGCAGGTTTTTGCAAGTCATTTGAGGTTTCAGCCATCTCATTGGGTTGTTTGTTTTGTCAAAGCATATGAACATTGCCATCTTGTGGTTATTTCTAAAGCACCAATTTACACTCATTTACACCTTGGATAAGGACTCAGTGTGTGTAAATAGCCGTCTGACATGTTAACTGTTGAACTCTTTTTATAAACGGCGGGGAGGAAGTGAACAGGTAACTACGCATTTCCGTTACGCATGTGCACATTAAAACCCTGGGTAAAACAATGACTCCCATGTTTATTAGCTGTGTTACATGGTGCTGTTATACATATGGCCATATTTAAAAACCTCCGCAAGAATTCAGCCGTTGGAGTCCTCCTGCTTGTGCCTCTTGGCAAGGCCACTTTGCTGATGTGAAACTGGAGTGCTGCTTTCTAAATAGGATAAAAGCCCTGTTCTTTTTTTGTGTAGTCAAATCAATATCTGGGAGGCCATTAGAGCAGGCCGGGCCGATCTTAAACAAGAAGAAGACGCAGCCGATGTCTGAGGAGCTCTCATCGCTAATATGAGCTCAGCACAGAACAGCACTCCATTGTCCTTGGTCACCGGCACACTCCTCGGCTCAGCTGCTCAGTCTGCTGGTGACATCACAGTCACAGGATAAGAAACGCTGCTGGGAACTGCACAAGCCTCCACCACACTCTATTTGTTTATTTATTTGATTTTTCACAAGACAACATACTACAGTTACATTCATACACCACAAGATGACACTCCCAAACCATAATGGCAGGATCAGAGACTAAACATGAAAAAAACAACAACTAAAACAACAACAAAAAACATATAAATAAGTGAACATCATGAGTCACAATATGTTGACATCACACCTCCTAAGTCCTACAAGCCCTGCTCAGGTATATAGAGCTGAATCAATGTGGTGTGCTGGAATATTTTCCACGTCATTTCATACTGGTTCCATATCTTGTACACACACACACACACACACACACACACTCTGTTTAATCTGCAGTGTGCACAAACGCACGCAATTAACTCCAAACCTTTACCGCATTACAGCTAAAACAGAGTAGAGAAATGCGTGGACGCCTGTACGGCAGGGATGTTTCTAAAAGAAGAGCACATGTTTTGAAACAAACAAGGACTCCACACTGGAGGCAAAGTATATTTGGAAAGTCTTGTTCTGGATAATTGCTTTCAGCAGATTGAAGTTTCCAATTATCCACCAGCCTCTGCCAGTGTTCCCACTATGTGAAGACTAAAGGGGAAGGGCGGAAGGGCAAGCAACAGCGTTGGTGGGTCCAGCTGGTCTTGTCTCTAGTGGGAATGACAAGCTAAAGCTCGTAACTCTCAGCTTCCCTGTGCGTCACCGCCGCCTCCACTGAAGGCAACAACTGCATTCGACCAATCAGATTGTGTTTGTGTGTCCCATGACACAAGCATCTTAACCCAAAAATGTAAACATCTGGCAAACATTTAGACTTGCCACAGAACAGAGTTGATCAACTATTGTGTCAAGCATTTTGGACACACATACAAAAAAAGAAGTAAACACTAATTCATATTTGTCCTAAGAGGCATGATGTGTATTTGATGCTGTAAGCTTTAATTTAATGAATATGGTTTGCTCTACAGTTGTCGCAGTTGGGTTGTCGTGTTATAATCTTTAATAAAGACAAAGTAAAACGTACTTGTGCTGTTTTTGAGGATTATGATCTTGATTATTGGTAACTTGTCTTCAAATCATCTATTCAAGATACAACTCGAGATATAACTATCATTTCCTATTCCTTAATTGACAAAGTTAAAGCTAAGTAGTTTAACATCCACAGTTTAGGGATCACGCCGAGGGAATTCTTGGCAAATTTCTAAACAAACTCAGTCATTGGATTGCCTAATATAACCCACTCATGGCTGAATTTTCCAGCTCTTATGCCTGTAATATGTCACATGAGACACAGGAGCTACACATGTTGAATCTGGTGATCTATTAATAGAGGAAATTCACATTTTCCACGTTTACTACAAATTCCACACTAGCCCTTGTTTGTCCATAGAAAACACATTTTAAAAAAAGAAACCCGACTCCTGATTAAACACAACCCTATTCCTCTAACAATCTGCTTTGTACCAGTTGTGGGGAGGGATGGTGAAATGATCAGCCTCTTCGCTACACACACGCACAAACACACACACACACACACACACACATACACACACCACCAATGCAGTCTCATGCTGTCTGAGTGATACAATAAGGGCTCAGAGGAATATATGGAGTAGTAGGCAAAAGAAAAGCCTCAGGGTACATATCCCTGTGGCTCTACCACTCACATGAGCTCAGTCACGCTTCTTTTATTGGTGGCCAGAAAAAAAAAATTGTCTCATCCACTCACACATTAATAAAAGTCGTCTGGTACACAAACTGCACCAGCATTCTGCAAGAGTCCCAATTATAGGACAAGAAAAACCCCAGTAGGTTTCCTACACCCATTATAGCATATTTAGTGTCCCCAGTCCGGCATATTCTCACAGGGGAATGTTGGAAATAAGATAGAGCTGGGTAATGGATAACTTAAAAGGAAAGAAAGACACAGTTAAAAAGAAACACCCAGTAAATTCTCTGTGGACTCACCCTGGTGCAAGTTGTCAGCACTGGCTTTTGGGCAGGCTGTAGGTGACAGTCCTCATAAAACACACATTCTAACGGTGCTGTAGCTCCATTATCACAGTGTCTCCGGTCAGCTCTCCCCTCCCGCTGCTGCTCTCCCTGACACAAGGTTGCAGTTTTCTCCGACAGGGGCTGATGCGTGGGGAATTCCTAGCAATCACATTTTCCTGGGGAATGATTGGCTCGGCTGCGAAGTTTGCCAACAGTAACGCTTTTAGAAAGAAACATATCCCATCAAAAAAAAAGTGAATTATCAACGCGCCCGTACTACGACGACGACTTGATTTTATGTTTAAGAATAATAAATTGTTTTCCAAACGAAACTGAAAGAAAAGTTACGGGAACCGTTGGTGTGCTGTTTCCGTAAGCGCTGATCTGTTTACAGGTGAGTTCGGCCGACGCGGAACAAACGAAGTTGCAGACGAAAAAAAAACAACTAATAAAATGTTTTGGTTTTTTTTAATCTCTCGCTATCATTGGATTGGTTTTAGCCGCATGGCCTCCTATAAATCATCCGCTACGTTAGAAGTGTTCGTAAAGATGGGCATCTTCCGGGATTGTCCAAGCCCTTGTGAGATGAGAGCAATTGAGGATAACTCCAAAACGGGCGGGGTCAGACATTATTGGAGTTTCTCTGGAAGTGATGAGCGCATACTGACTGACGTTTCCAGAACGGTAATGTCGCTCATCGCGTGACACTATGACGTAAGTGTTGTTCGTCGTGTTTTTTCGTCTGACTTGGTGCCAAAGAGTAAACTAACGTTTTTATTAACTATTTATAAGTAAAACATACCTTCCCATACCGGGAGTCGAACCCGGGCCGCCTGGGTGAAAACCAGGAATCCTAACCGCTAGACCATATGGGACATCTGCCATACACTGCAATTATAGTCATTTTCTAGGAAGTATTCTGTCCATATTTAACAACATTTTATGATGCTTTCTTACTATAACGTATATTCACTACAGTAGTGCGTTATATGCATTCTATGCCAACATGGACGTTACATTCCCGTTATACATTAGTTTTCAAAATGCACCAACAACTCTAAGGACGTTGGTACCATCTCGTGGCGTTTGACTGTAGGTGAAACGACTACAATGACCGGCGATAAATCTAGTATGGATTCATGTTTCTACATGAAACGTGAATTCAGACTAGGGCTACGCATAACGATCTGAGAACAAGACGTGACTAAATAAAAGAAACCGAAGAAAACATAAGAAACGTAAGAAAAAAGAAAATACAAACCAAGGGAAGAAAAGAAAACGGAAAAACACAAAAAGAAAAAGGTTAAAAAAAACGTAAAAGGGAAATAATAAAACAATTTTTATTTTTCTCGATTGTTTTCCTTATTCCGTTCTTTTTGAATTTAGTTTTTTCTTTCTTGCCTATTTTCTTTTTGTTTTGAAAAAACAGAAACAAAACCTTAGCAAACAAAGTAATTCAATGTCATTGAAAATGAAAAAAAAGAACTTTGTGAAAATCTAAAATCTATACTGTTTTTTTTTAAATCGCGGTTAAGGGTTTTTTTTTTTAATGAAAACTTTTTGTTCGAACCCCCACCCCCTCAAAATCTAAAAAATATAAATTCAAAACCTTTTTTTTAAATTCAAAATAATAGGGTTTTTTTTAATCCAAAAAGGAAAATCAAAATTTGGGGGCGGGGGGGTAAAATCAAACATCCAAAATTGTATTTTCAAAAAAGTTTTTTTTCCAAAAGCTTTTCAAAATATTTTTTTATTTTAAGTAAACAATTATTTTGAAGATTAAAATGTAAAACATTTTTCAAGTATCGTGAATCAAAACATTATTTTTTGAAAATAAAAAGTAAAAATAAATGGAGGAAATACACGCACAGTAGTGTAATTTATAGTGGTCTAATTAAATTATTAATTATTTCAATTATCATGGCATCTTAGGCAAAAGTATCGATATCGGCTATACTCGCACTGTATTTACATGGTATCGGATCTATACCAATATTCCTTGTATCGCCCCTCCATATCTCATACACATGTATTTATATTAAACAAAATCAAATGGTAAACGTAAAGGAAAAGGAAGGACTGGAAGAATGAAAGATACACAGTGTTAAACACTACCAATATGCATCGGTTTCCGAAATCACTAAATAAGGGTGCTAAACATATGACGTCATTCTCAAGGGAATAGTACAAGTGTGGACACGGGGGTTTGTGGGAGTTATAAAATTGTGTTGGCCATCTTTACTGTATATCTACGGTAATTTAAGTTTATAACGAAGTAATGCGACGACAAGAAGATATCAAATTTTGATTGGCGTTATTTATATGTATTTGTCTGCTTATAGGATCCAGCAAATAAGCCCAACCGATATTATCACCCTCTCTCTAATGTAAGTGGTATCGCCGTCGGACTAGCAGAGACAGTCAAGTATTTGACAAACTAGCTACTGTTGGCTAGCGAGCTAGCTGGTAAAATAATACACCGGTAAAAATACATTTACTTAAACTTGAGTCGTTTAGGTGTATGCTTAAGATTTAGGTTTCCGTACAAACAGGATGTCAACACCAGCCAGACGACGTTTGATGAGAGATTTTAAACGGTAAGCGAAAACCAAACAACAGACAAGTAGCTAAAGCCTATCTTAGCTTCCCAAGCTAGCCTTTTAGTGTATGCCCAAACGGTATTCTGAACTACAAGCACGATCAATTGATGGTATTAATAATAATTAACACGACGTTTGTAATAACATTTTTGCCTTTGGTGACGATAGCTGTCCACGACAATCGGTTATACTAACAAGGTAGTTACTGGTAGCTTAGTGGCAGGTAACGATATTCTTTAAACGTTGAGGTAGAGCACTGACACCGGCGACTGTAAGTAACCCAGGTCAGTAACGTAGATATTGTGCAATTTTAAGATTACTCATCGAGTTTCTGAATGTAGATCGCTGGCTCTCGTAGAGGTTTTATTAAAATAACTATCTCTTAAATAGACTTAGGAGTGCGTATTATATTTGAGGGTGATATGTTTTTAAATAGGGACTTTGCTGCAGATGGTAATCCAAAGTCAAATGAAACGTGGTGATTGTCGTAACTATTGAAGGTAACTGCTACATTTCTTCATTTAACAATTATACACTGATCTGAGAACCTTATACACATGGGCCTAAATAGATCTTAATCTAAGCCCAAAGGATAAGCAACCATCTGCCAAGCAGTCACAAAAACCCCTCCACCACTCGGTCATGGCACATGGTTTCTTATCCCTGATCTACTGTTATAACTAGGAAGTACTGCTGATGTGCTAGGAGTTTCTTGGTCCCTCATCAAAAGTATTATTCCATTTTTGGATAATCTGACAACTGGATCCCTTCAGAGATAAAATGTTTGTTACATGTGATTACAATGGCCAAACGCATTATGCCATGTAGTACAAATGTTCACGTAAAATATATTGTATTTTAAGATTGGCACAGAAATGATCTATACATTAGTGTATGTTTTCCATGTCAGTAATACAAACATTTGCCTTAAGGTTTTTATCTTTAAATCCTGGAGGAGTGTGTGTCAACATGAAATCTTTAATCTCTCTGTCCTCCTTTAGTCAACAGTTGCTCACCTACATTCCAAAGACATGCTTGTCTATGTTTTGGTTGGTGAGTTGTTTTTTATTTATACTTTTAACGCCTTTTGATCTGTCCTCTGTGCATTTGCTATATTTTTTTAGGCTCCAAGAGGATCCACCAGCTGGAGTTAGTGGGGCCCCATCAGAAAACAACATTATGGTTTGGAATGCTGTCATTTTTGGGTAAGGTGGTCTTGATTTTGACTTCTAGTTAGTTGGTCACTCCATTTTTAAGGTGTTTTTTGCATATTTGGATATTAAATAGTTGTTCATGTTGTGGTTGTTTTAATTTGGGATGTGAGAATATTGGCTTTTTGGTAATTTATCCACCCCGTTTGTCTTTTAGACCAGAGGGAACACCTTTTGAAGATGGTAAGTCCTCTCCAAAGTATTAAATCAGGCAAAATAATTAATCTTCTCAATTGTAATCTGATAGTCACCTGACGAATACTATAATCTTTTAAAATAATTTTTTTCAGTATACATGGAACAGAACATGCTTTAAAAAACAAATGATGTTGAACATGAATCAATTTGCCTTAGTAGAACATTGCAGACTTATGAAATGTATTTGGCTGTCTTTTATAGTTACATATTTACAATATCATCAAAACAACCAATTAGAAGTGATCCACAAATTCTATATTATAAATTGACGCTACTTGTTACGTAATGCCATCATCTCTTTCTTTTAGGAACCTTCAAACTTACCATTGAATTCACAGAGGAATATCCAAATAAACCTCCAACAGTGCGATTTGTCTCCAAAATGTTTCATCCAAATGGTATGTGTTTTGATTTCCTGGAGTGGATACGTACAGTTCAGGAGCCACTGAACTGCACTACTTACAGAATTTACCCTTTATTTATTCAAGGCAAAACTAGCCTTCTATCAGATATGTCATCTAATAAACTTTATTTTGAATGTCCTTTTACAGTGTATGCAGATGGAAGCATATGCTTAGATATACTTCAGAACCGTTGGAGTCCAACCTATGATGTCTCATCTATCTTAACTTCAATACAGGTAATTTAATATCAGTGTTTACAGTTTTTACGTAGGCTGTGTTCACCCTGCAGGTAAAAGTGGCATGTGACAGTCTGGCACATAAAAACTCAAGAGTTTTTAAAGAGTCAACTGCACTGACTCTTTTCATTTCAGATCTAGGTCCATATGTGGTCACAATTAACACATACATTTGATCTTTTGCAATATTATAGTCCATCATATCAATATTCATCTAACTTTTACATCAGTCTAGATTGAGATTGATCGCAAGTCTTCAACAGAGGGAGAGATTTGACATATAGTTAAAATGTGTTCAACCATAATGTTTTACAGCATTTTAATGCTATTTACACTTAAATGCTTACAATAGTATATATGCAACTGTTACTTGTAGTTTTAATGTATGTAATGTTAGTATTTTTACTGAAGGAAACTGAATGAACCCTTGAATGACCACTGCTCAGCAATGGACTGAAGCCAGCCTGGTTCATACTGGAATGTGACCAAACAAACAAAACAGTCCTGTACAAATAACAAGCAGGAAGTCTGAAAGGAGCACTAAGGCTGGCAGGGTTAACATAGCTATCTGGTGTTAATAGAATTAATAAGTGTGCCAAATGAGAATTACTAGTACTGATTATGTACAACTGTGATGACTTGTGAAGGCTGGTGTATGTTGTAATTGCAGTCGACACTGATGAGAAACCTAACCCAGTGCATTGTTGGTTGTGTATTTAAAGTCTTTACTGGATGAGCCAAACCCAAACAGTCCAGCCAACAGCCAAGCAGCCCAGCTGTACCAGGAAAACAAGCGGGAGTATGAGAAGAGGGTTTCTGCTATTGTTGAACAGAGTTGGCGCGACTGTTGACCCCCGTTATTGTTCAAGCACGAACAGTGTCCAGCCCAGAACCATGAAACCACAGATCAAGAATACTGATCTCACAGAAACAATGACACATCTTAAAATCCTCCTCAGTATATTTGTCCCATAACTGTTGCTAAGTTTGTAAGCTGTTGTGTTGTGGCATTCACTCCTAACGAATGCTATTGTTGGGCAATAGCGTATGTTTGTTAAAAGTTAATGTACCTTGTTATATCTGGGTTACTTGCTAAATGCCCCAACTTTTTTTTCTTTTAAAAAAGGCAAATGCCAGTCTGTCACTTTTCTACCCGTTTATATATGAAGTAAACCGGTTGGTTCATATAGTGGCAGTTTACTAGATTTTGCTTGCTGTGTGGTTTGCTGTGTAGATGCCAACAAGTCACATTTACAAAAAAAAAACAAATGGGTGTTTCACCTATTTCAGTGGGCTCACTTTTTCTTTGCCTTTCGAAAGCCTTTCAGGGGGATCAGTTTTAACGGAACATAACCTGGCTTGGACATTTATCCCTCTGAAAAGTTGTCAACTCAACAGATGCCTTTCGGGGTCTTTCTTTCACGCCTTTTGATTTTAAGAATCGCTCTAGATATTGGTGAACGTGTATGTCCCTACTGTACACAGATACGAGACATTTAACACCCTTCCCTGGCACTTAACTTTGTTTTGGTCAAACTTTCATAAAGGCCGTGTGAGGACATTTGTATGCTATTTTACAATCTTACAAATCAGCTGTCATAAATAGGCTGAATATACTGTTTAAATAGGATGATGTCTGTTTTCAAATTATAAAACTTTGCACTGGTAACCCATGTAACAAACTGTACATTTTCTTGTAAATAAAATGAATATACATCATTTGTCTTGCCGTTTTTTTTTCCAGTACAGAAACTGTCCACCTTGAGCAAATTCAGCCTGATGAAGGTTAGCAGTTTTAAATTTATTCACTTTACAGGTGTGAAAACAAGCAGACAAGTTAACTGTACTCACATAAACCAACACATCTGACATTTAACAAAGATCACAGCTTACAGTTTCCATGAAAGGATTTTCAAATCATGAATGCAGGTCTTTGTAGGAGGATCTGCAGGCGTTATTAGAGCAAACAGCATTGCAAGTATTGCTGATTACAGATGTATCACTACAGTGAGACTGGTATGAGCACCTACTTACACTTGGATGTTAATGCCGCCTAACTCTGATCTTTAATGTGTCACAATGTTCACAAACAGGGAAGTGTTAAAGCTGCATTTTTTGCCAGGATCTCCGAATAGCCACAAAACAAAACCATGTATTTTAAAATACTGATGAATTCACTTTCAACTCATAACTCAAGGATAGGGGCATAACAGCACAAAGCACAGAACACAAATCTTGTGTAAAAGTCAAACAAAAATAGGACCAATGGAATGACAGAAGAAAAAAATATTTTTTTTCTGAATTGCTCTGGCTCATGATTTTGTAAAATGTATACAAGCCTCCAAACTACCTCACATGAAAGAGATGTCTTTTTTTTTTAACAAATGTCTAATGTAATCGCACATCATTGAAATTAATCAAGTAGAAGTATTTACAGTTTTTCATAAACTGAATAAATCTTTTTGATCACAACAGACTGTTACTTGTCAAACAGTTTTTACTCTATTGGTACGAATTATGTCACTCAGAATGAATGTGTTCCTCAGCAGTAGAATCCCAGCTCCATAAAGTAAAAGTCCTGTTATGTATTTGTTCCGGCCGTTCCCTGACTCAGCTCATGCAAGTAGATGGAATAACTGGTGGAATCACCTGCGTTAAGTGAATGGAACCAACGTGATGGAGCTGGGATTCTCCACAACTGTTCAATAGCCATCCGTCTACAAATCTCATCACAGTAATATTGTTTTTCCATTAGGTCTGTAAAATCGGTCAGTTTTATCTTTTACGAGGAGGGAGGAGGACAAAACAGAAGTGACATTTTGAAACGTGCTATAGTCTCCATCTGAATATCCTTTATTTCAGTGGCTTAACAAAACATGGATTTTTTTTTTCCTTAACCACTTAATCCTTGGGAGGGTTATGGAGGTGCGGAACCTTATCCCAGCAATCAATGGGCGACAACAGAGCTGACGTACAGATGAGTAACCGCAGAATTACAAGTCAATAATGTCAACTCCAAACTTTTCTAATATTTTGAAAATATTTTACAAATAGTCCTTTAAAACAATGTGAATAAGATTAACTACCTCAAAAAAAGAAAAATACGTGGTTTTAGTAAGCAGTAAGTAATTTTAACATACCTCAGTTCATAATTTATACATGTACATTACAAGTTACAGATCACAATGGATCTACAATTACACAAAATATTTACCAACAGGTAGAATATTGATAAAATTTCACTGACTTCACTTGAGACACTTCAGGTTGTTTATATTTGTTCAATCAATCAATCAAATTTTATTTATATAGCCCTTAATCACACGACAGGTCTCAAAGGGCAGACAAAAAGTCAAGATAAAGAGATTTGTTTTTTGTTAAGTGATACTTTTAGTTTAAATACTGGGAAATTACGTAAAAATGTTTAAATTTACACAGAAAATGTCAAAGCTGTATTTTTCAGTTATATTTTTCCCAGTCTGTATGTGGAACCTTTTGTGGACCTTTTACATAAAAGTCTTGCAAATGTCTTTGGTTGTAATTTTGCATTTCACAAATTCATCCCATGGGCCGAATAGGAACCTTTGGCAAGCCACAGTTAATCCCCGGGCCGCATGTTTGACATCCCTGGATGAACCCATTAAGGTGCATGTTTGGATGGTGGGAGGTTTCTGTAAAACTAACTTGAGTCTGGTTTAGTCTAGCCCTATATGTAAAGTGCCTTGAGGTGACTTCTCTGATGATTTGGCGTTATACACATAAACTTCATTTGATTTCAAGATGTGGTACCTGGACGCAAACATGAAACTTCACACAGACTGTTAGTTTGCCCTGCTGGCCAGAACTGGAATGAACAACATTACAGTGCATAATGAAGGTTAAATGCAGATAGGAGGGCTCTGCAGCTTTCAGCACCTACACTGCCCAAACATCTAAATATTTTGATTGCCAACCCTCCCCGGAGGGCATTAAGTGTTTATAAGAGCTAAAATCCAGTCATGGTGTTGTGGTGCTCTAGATTAGTTGCTATGACAAATGAACTGTACGTCAAGATTTGAGGTTGCAGGAAATGGGCCAAAGTAATTCAGAAAAAAAACTGTCCAAATGAAGCACTTTTGATGGCAAAGGAATGCAAAAACTGCAGGTGTTACCTGAAAGTGTCCTTTATTAGTGTGTTTACATATGTCACAAACAAGTATCACCAAGCATCAGTTACACTTGTGTGTGATATGTTTTATAGTTCAAGCCAATGACATGTTTTCTTGCCACTGTGCATGCAAATTAATGTGAGGCCTGAGGTTTCACAAGCTCGTATCGTCCCACCTGTCCCTCCTGTAGAAGCTGTCCAATGAGCTGGTCTTTGTGTACTTTGCGGCTCACAACAAGGAACCGCTGTCTTCCCTGCCCATATGACTTGCTCCGTAGACCATATTTCTGAGAGATCTGGTGGATCTGCTTGCGTTCATCATTGGTGAGGTCAGTGGAAAAGCGGAGATCGTCCTGACGGTCAGAGCTGGCATAGTTACGAATGATGTCCTCGATATCACGCTTGCTGAGCTGATTTCCAGGTTTGTCTGCATCCATACCCAGTCCTTCTCTGGAGAACTGCTCCTTGACTTTGATAGGTTCTGCAATACCTTCCCCGTCCCGGCCCAGGCCACCGCCCTTCCATCCCATTTTGCGGAGCAGCTGGTTTCCGATGTTGTCCTCTTTAATTTCCTGCTTCATGGCCTCCTCGCCGGATCGGGCCATAATCTGGGAGCGTGATATGGCGTCGTTGTGACCCTCCTTCCTCAGGTTGGATTTCACCACAGCCTGTGTCTGTCTCAAGGTGGAAAGGGCTTCCTCTGCCGCAATGTGCTTCACAATTTTCTTTGGACCTATTCCTGCGGCGACATACTGTCCTTCCAAATAAACCTCACACCTCCAGCGATGATCAGGCAGAACTGTGAATTTGTAATCTGCGCTGACTTTATTAAACTGAGCTGTATCGTTAATAATACAGATCGCATTATCAGAATTCTCGAGGATGACCAGTTCACTCAGATGCTTTTTTTTAACACCTTGTTGTCCAAACCGTCCGAAATCTGATTGATTATTTCCTCTGAAGTACTGAGACTGTTGTTGTTGTTGCTGCTGCTGCTGCTGCTGTTGCAGTTGTTGCTGCTGTCGCGCTGCCTGGTTCATACGGAGTTTGCGTACTGCCTCCTCGGCCGCTGCATGCTTTGAGCTCTTTTTAGTACCGGTTGCCTGTGCTACCATTTCATCTTGCAGAAAGACACTGCAAAGCCAAGCAGTGTTGGGTAGCAGGTCGAACTTATAATCAATTTTCATGCG
The DNA here is from genome assembly GCA_029814585.1 of Gymnapogon annona. NCBI lineage: Eukaryota > Metazoa > Chordata > Actinopteri > Kurtiformes > Apogonidae > Gymnapogon > Gymnapogon annona. The sequence continues at coordinate 7,860,854 of JAPTHA010000002.1, forward strand.
ATTATACGCCGCAGAATTGTTGAGTATGCAGATGGCGTCGTGGGCATTATCCATAACCACAAACTCGGTCCAGTGTTTCCGTTTGTCAGGCTCGTACTGCCCTTTAGAGCTCGGAGTTGGCTTGTCCTCTGGGTTTCGAAGTGCCGGTAAAAAACCTGGGGTCGGGCTGTGCATCTGGCACACAACCATGTCATTGACGACCGAGTGTCTGTATTTACGTTGCACGACACGAACTTCAACAGGTTTGAGGAAGAGTTTTACAGCCTGCTCAGAGGCACGGTCCCGAGCTCCATTTTTACTGCCTGAGTATCCAGTGGCAAGATAAACCCCCTGACATCTCAGTTCACAGGCGTAGCCGTCTGTTGGTACTTTCCTGTTCTTCGGTAAGTCGGCCTGAGGAATGTCTTTCAGGTTGACATAAATATATTCAGGATTCGTCTTACAGGCCTGGATGCTGCGGCTCAACATGAAGTTATAGTTTGGAGAATCACTTCCAGTAATGAACATAGGGTCCCGAAAGGCGACAGCCAATGCAGAAGCTACACTGGTGATCAATCTCTGCTTCTCGTCTACCGTTGGCTGAGATATAGGGAGTGGTTGTGCTGAAGCCCCTGGCTGAGAAGTGGTGGGACTGTTCCTGCCTGGACTGTTGTAGACTCTGCTAAATGACCTACTTGCTGACGGCCGATCCTGATGGCTGTACCCAAAACCCTGACGTCCTGGGTCCCAGCACCCCGACCTGTTTCCATAACCGTTGTATCTGTTGGGCTGAGAATATGTCTCTGAACTTCGAGAGGAGTGGGCTTCATACTTGGCCGTGTAGTCCTGCTGTGTTTTTGACATGAAGTTGGTTGCTGAGCCACGGCCTCCATAACCCAGCCCACTTGTACTACCAGAGGAAATGTCTCTGTCCCTATCTCTATGGGAACCCCAAGAGTCAGAGCTGTATGACGGCACTCTGTCAAACGCAGGCCTCAGGGATGAGGAGCCCTGTACTCGACTGGTGCTGCTGTAGGATGAGCGTTCAGAGTCCCACTGTCTAACACTGTACAACTCACTCCTCCTGCGCTCCTTATCGTTCTCCTTCTCATCTGCACCACTTCCACCACTGCTTCCACCACTGACAAAGTGTACGGGCTCAAATCGAGGTCTGGAACCAAATTTTGACACAGGCATTTTCCTCATGGGCTCCTCTCCTGAAATAGTATCACAGAGAAAATTAATCAGAAAACAAATTATGGCAGTTCTGAAGCATGATCACTGTAATTAGGTTTTGTCACATACTTAATGTGCTAAATGTCCTGTAAAAACTACACTGATCTTATCAATTTGACATGTTATTCATCTTATTAAATAAAACCTTACATTAAGATTCAAAAGATGCAAAAAGGTGGGCACAGACACTAAGCCATGAATACCATTTGCTGTCAATAGTGTTGAGGGTACATATCAGTGTTCTCAGGTATAAGGAGCTTAACCTACTTCTGTTACTTGGACATTGTTTCGTATGAAAAGTCAAAATCTATTCATTCATACTACAGAGCAAATCTGGTCTCCACAACAGAATCTACAGTTATGTTACTTGAAATTGCATTAATTATATTAATGCAATTGCAAGTATTATAATTATTAATATTTGCACTGCAGTTACTCTCGGCTACATCAACTGTGCACTTTTCTATTTTCCATATTTATTTGTTATCAGCTGACAATTCTATGACATTTCGTTACCAGATTCATTGTGTGTGTCTGTGTAATGACAATAAAGGAAGTCTAAGTCTAATATATATCAGATTAGTATCAGGATGAGATTTTAAGGGCATCTGGTGTAAAAACACCTGCCAAATCAAATAAGCGAATTGGATTCGCTGTGGCCACCCCAGAAGGGAAAAAGCCAAAAGACATCATCATTCATGGGACGAAGGAAGTTTTTGACTTTTATTACAGTAAATAATTGTTTCGGTAAGAAATAGCATAATGAAACTTTTCTGAGACACATTTTTATGAAGGTCCTTTGCAGTGGCTAGTTTTAATTTTTTGATGAGTTTAATGTGAAGCTGTGAAAGTGTTGTCCCTTGCAGCTGACAAATATGAACTGCTGGATGCCAAGAAAATAATGCACAGCATTATATATTATTGCACTCAGCCAGACAAAGCTTAATGTTTAATAGTAACTTGCAGATCTCACATTCACTATATACAATTATAAAGTAAATCGACCAACTGCTACAAAACCATATAACTTCAACAATTTAAACAACAACAATCAATATATGTAATTTGGTGTATTTATCTCACAAAAACTATGAAGTTAAAACCAACACAAACTCACTGCCATCAGAAGAAGTAGGTCTCTTTTTTGCTTCAGAAGTAGGACTTGGATCGAAGGAGGGCATTTCGCCAGTGTCTGTCCCTTCTGCCATCACCAGCACGGTCCTAATCAAATCCAGGCCATACCTGATAATGAGGCCGACGATGTAAGTTTGACATCCAAAAGAATGAAAGAAACCACACAAACAATATCTGAACACGAGTTACTATAGCATGCTGCTCTGCTCACGGAGACTCAAAGCACTAACTGCCACCAAACATCCGCAGCAGAAACAGCATTTCGCAAGTGCACTACAGTTAAAAACACTCCATCGCCATAATTTAAGTTAAATTTCAACGAGTTTACGGGAGGAAACGGGTGAATTTCGTGTCAACGTCAGGCCTTGTCAGAGTGACGCAGTAGGCCAATAGCTCAAAAAGGTCCATCCCGGAAAAGCCAATAACACACTACACATCACATTCACATATTACATGTATAATATTGGTCGAAGTCACTTCCTTACCTTAAGGTGTAGCATTTGCTCCAATTTGTACGTTTATCTTATAGCTGAGCTAGAAATAATGCTATTATTTTTATCTTCAGCCGACTATTAGCCTCTTCCACCTAGCATGAGCTGCCCTGTGGGCTGCTGACTGCTAGCACTAGCCAGCTAGGTATAACTAATTCTTCACCATGCGACAGCCGTTACTTTCTTACTTCAAAAACCACCGAATTTTATATTAGACCGACAAGGCCGTGTGCGTGAGCGTGTCCTTCACGTGGCCTCTGTCACTACGACTGCTGAAACTGCATCACAAACCTCTAACGGGCTAACACATATACGGTAGACTAGCAGGAAGCATCCATTTTCTGGTCCAACTACAGTAAAATCATGGCGTCTGTCACCGCACTGGCCCACAATGCATTGCGCCCGGAAATGTAATGCAGCGTATTGTTACTCGGCTGTTTGTGTGAGGTTTAACACCGGCACAAGCAAGAAACTATGACAAAAAGTTTCCAACTACATTTTGGATTCATATTCACAGTGCTTGTCCTTAAAAAACTGATAATATTCCATCCTTTACTTCCAATGATATAATTTGTTTTATGAATTATTTGGATATAAGTATTAAAATTAAATATAACAAGCCTTTCAATATTATATTCTGGAAAAAATATTTACAAGTTATTTTTAAACGTAAGGTTGTTGTAACTTATTGAGAAATTTGGGACTTTGTTGCCATTGATTCTTCTTTTTTACATTTCTGGGTAAAAAAATGTGTCTTGCATCCATGTTTTCAACCTAGGTAGCTTTATGTCACACTTATCTGTGTCTTCAAAGTACTGTATATAAAGTCTGTATATAAACATTTATATCCATATTGAAAAACTAATACTATACTTCTATTACTTACAATATTTTTGCACATGGCTGTACTGTCCATACCCTCGATGCTACCCAGTTCTCATTCATAGCTCTTATTCTAGTCAACAATCTAGCTGTTCTATTATCAACATTGTACTGTGTTGTTACCAACACTAAAACTGCAACATTTTGATTACTGATTTTTTTTTTTTTACTGTTTTTAACTGCTTGTTTATTTTTGTTTAATGTAGAGACATTCACTACCAGAATTTAGTTTGCATATTTTATTTTGCATTAACATTATCTTACCCTATTTAAGTTTCACATTTCAGATGCTGAGTATGCTTGAAATGGATTGTTTCCCTTGTATTAACAAGGGAAACAATCCGTGCAAGTTACCTTTTTGTTCAACTGATTAGTTGTTTGCTTTGCAAGCTAGAAAATTGTGTAAAATACCATTTTTTTTATCCTGAAAAGTATGTTGTTGTTTCAGAAAACAAAAATATTGAATTTATTTTTATTTATGAATAAAGAAACCATGAATGTTTCCCCCAGTATAAGGGACTTCATGTAAAATTGTTTCCCAGGTATTTAACAGTATTAAAATAGCTGGCAACAAGTTGTATTTATTACGCTGTATGGTTTGATGTCTTAAAGTAAAGCGCTGACTATATTTCCTCACCATATATACACCATAAAAGAGAAACTTTCACAGAGGAAAATTAACCTTCACAGAAACAAAATATGTAGCTTTATTAACCAAAGACAAAAACTTGAGTTTGGATCACCTTTTTTATTGAAAATGTACATCAATGGAATCAAACTTAAGTAAGATATTGAATCATTTGTAGAGTGGGACAGTTTTTGACTACAAGAGGTGATGACTGATGCGTAGAAAAATGTATGGCATTTTCCGACACCAAAATGTTACTTTACACTCAGAGTTACGTCCAAAGGTCATAGGTAATAAACAACAAGTTTTCACTTCAATACACAAAATATATCCTTATAAATTATATAAATGCATGAGTATTCTTTTAATACTCCTATCTGGGACTCAGTTCAACTTCATCTTATACTAATATTTGGCAAAATGAGATGAAATCATAGGACAGAGCAAATATACAATAATAATATAATAATAATAATAATAATAATAATATGCACCATTTGAAGAAAACAGCAACGGAGTTGAAACAGACTGCATAAACTGAGTTAAGGGGATAAAAACAAGCATTGTCAAAGATCACAGCGGCATTGAAACAAAGAGATGCATGCAAAATATAGAATAGGCTGGTGAATTTTAAAGCACAATGTATAAAAGGCCATTTCATGTGACCTACATGGTATCCAACAGTGACATGTAAACAGGTCACTATCAAATGAAGTGCTAAGAACAGCATATTGCTTTGGCTTCTGCATGATTATGACTGGCTATTTATGATCACTTGTTTTCGGAGGGGTTTTTTTTGCGTATATGGTGACTTCATACTTCAAAGATGCAAATCATGAAATTTCATATCAAACGCAACTAGAATGATTAAAATAACATGACTTCTAATTCATAACACATTATACATAATGTATTAAGTGCTTCTGTCCTTGACGAGTTTGTCATTAGCGAACCTGTGTTTTAGTGATACGTTGTTGTGTGTGCTTTGTAGTAGGAATTAAATTTCCTGTTGAAAAGATGTGTGCATAGTGCAGATCACTGCAAATTTCATTCAAGTAAAAATCAAACGGTTTCACCTATGAATCCTGTGAATGTATGAACCCCACCCATGACTTCTCCTGACATAAGAGCCTCTTTATATACAGTACATTAAGACATAGTAGAGGATTTAACTGTGCCTAGTTCCCAACCTTAGCTTCATTAGGTGGTCTGAAATACCATGCGAGTCCACATAAGGCCATGTTTGACAAGGGAGATGCAATGGGGTGAAAGAAAAAAAAAAGTTGGTACAGTGAGAGAAACAGGAAGAGGTAAAGGTTGCTTAGTTCTTGCTGAAGCTGCAATCCCCTCTTCAGGTGGTCAAGACAGATTTTAAAAGAAGCTAAAGAGACAAAGACACAGAAATCCAGCAGTTAGAGTTGCCAAAGCAGGAACAGACCAGACTAAGCCAAACATTGAGAAGTGCATCTTAAACAAGGGAGGGAAAAAAAGGTTTAGATTTGATGATCACAGACAGGTAATCGAGTGATGAAATCCTAGTGGTTATACACATTACACACATTAAGCATCAGATAATTAAGGTGAAATTGTGTGTGTTGATGAAACCATATGATTTTTAAGCGATGAAGGCACTCGACAGGATGTTCTACAATATGCAGATGTCTGCACCATCCACCAAACTGTAAACATAACAAACTAATCCAATAACAAATGGAAACATTTATGTGCATGTAATGTTCAAGTGCAAAGGTGTTAGTGAATACAAAGGCAATAAAAAACAGATTAATATGCAGTAAAGTAAGAATTGGGCAGCTCAACATGAGGTGAGGTTAGATAAGCAGCAAACACACAGATACACATTAACCCATATAATGCAGAGCAGGTAATGGTTAAGAAACCCTGAAGGATGGGGTCCACAAAGCCTCTGGTCACAACTGAGGTACTCAGTACCCACAAACGTTGGTCGTTTAGCAAAGCTTGAGGGCTGAGGACCTACTCAGTGCAGAGCCAGGGATTACTGCAAAGGAAAGTGAATACACACAGACCAGTGAGCTGAGGATTACCAGGAGGGATCGGCTCTTTTCTCACCGTGCTTTGACTGATGTCATGTGGAACCACAACAGAAAGGGAAAAACTGAGGAAAAACTGAGGTCAGTTACGATGTAGGCCTTGAACTGGTGCGACAGAAGAGCGAGAAGAATCAGCAGTTAGCTTGATGAGGATTTCATTTTTTCAGAAGCCCTGTTTTTTGTTTTTTTTAAAGCAAAAGCAACATTTACGGTCCAGAAAACTGTGAATAATCATGTCTTAAATTTAAAAGCACCTGGAACTCCTCATTATTTCACATGAAGTGAAAGCAGCTTTCCTGTCTGAGGTCCAATAAACTTCCATCTGATATTATAATCTGTCATACACAATGATTAAGGCCACAGTTGTAACATTTGGTGAAAAATGGCCTTTATTTTCTTTAAAAGGTAATATATTTTAGGCGTAACACTGATACAAACAACAGTGGTCCCTGCAGGACAATGGACAAAATGATGCATGACTTTAAATGTGCCTTCATATTGAGAAAAATAAAAAAAGAAAGTTACAATTGCACTGACAACATATATATTTATGTAGATATATATGTATATATATATATATAACGAAATTTCAAAAACATCACATTTGTGTAAAAGAAAGTGCAAATGTGAAAGCTAATACAAGTATGCACATAACACATGACAATGGATGAGGTATGGGAGAAGTGACTCAGCGATTAGACTCACATCTATTCATGCACCAGACCAAAATGAAGTGACATCAGTACAGGGACACATTACATCTCTAAAGGAACTCTTACTGCAAGGTTAATAATGGGTGAAGCAATGTTTAGTGGAATACAATCGACTTTATCTTGAGCATCCTTGAGATACTCGTCCATTAGAGCTGATTTGATAAAACTCCTACTTAGAGAATCAGTGAGATGACCTTTTGATGATTTTCCTTTTGTTGAAGATAGATGAGTTTATAGATTATTCACTTCATCCCTTTGAGATTTGGCAGCTGAATCCTCATCTGCCTTTCTTTTTTTTAATCTCCAGCAGCTCAAACACACGTGTCCCAGTACCTGATGCTTCACTTGAGCCTCAATACATTTCTGCTAATCCCAACGGTGGTCATGTATGTTAATATTTTAAAAGCACACTCTGACATGCAAAGAATCACTAAATATAAAAACAAAAGTGGATTGCATTTTTGGCAAAAAAAGATGTATAAAAAAGGCAGAATTATTGCTTGTTCATAACCATATAAAAGACAAGCATCATTCAGCAATAAAAAAAATCAAAAATAAAAGAAAACACATAAAAGTGATGTGTAAAGGTGTCAAAAAACTGTGAGCAATACCCAGGGTCTTCCACATATCAGTAGAGGGCATGTGGAGGATTGGATTATGGGGTGTCAGGTGAAGGTGAGGATGGGGAAGGAGGGGTGGG
>JAPTHA010000002.1:7868785-7884232 GCA_029814585.1 Gymnapogon annona
GGGGGGCTGTAAGGATGGCGGGGTGGGAACTCATTCACAGCGGGATGGCCACAAGGGAGCAATTTTTCTACAGGAATCCTAAGCTGGAAATAAAAGAGAAGGGCTGTTAATGCTTTCTTTGGGTTAAAACACCATCAAGACACAGTTTGACATTGGTGACATTACATCAACATTAGTGACCAGATGACATTAAGGGGACATGCTGGAAAAGAAACTACAAAGTGTTCAGAGATCAAGTGCCAGCATAGGTTTGAAATCACAAAGAACGACCTACTCTACAACTACCGACAGTGGGGTTTTTTATTGCTTTTTTCCTTTCTTTCTTTAAGATGTTCTACCTCCCTTGAGCGCTCAGTAATTTGTCTCAATGTCTCCTCTATGTCAAACAGCAGCTTGTTCTCATCCACTTTAACAGTCTTGAGCTGCTCCAGTTTACAGATTGCCAGACAGATGTCTTCGTTCTCTTCCACCCTCCCCAGTGGTTGAGCCTCAACAACGTCTCTCTCTGTGGATTTGGCTTTTGTATCAACTCTAGAGGGAGGAGGGGGTGGGTTTTGTGTGCGTGTGTGTGAGTAGGGGGGTGGAATCATCATAACTTGCCATCTCTGTAAACGCACAACGACCCCAGGGCCTTCTGCTGCTCTGGTGTGACCTGTCAAGTCTCAGTCCAGCCTTGAATGGCTCTTTGTGTGACAGCGGAGTCGAGTGGGGAAGGACATGGGAGAGCCACAAAAAGACTGTTGTGGATTAAGCGAGGCAGATGGGACAGTGCAGCAAATGGGCGTATGAAGGTCCAATAAACTGGTTGATTTAGGAGCTGGCAGGGGAACGGTAAACACTGCCAGCCCAAGGATGCGACTGTCTTGACTGTTGTTACAGATGTTCCCTTCTCTATCTAACATACGTCTACAATACAGATGTCTATGGAGGCCCTTTTCCACCACTTCGAAAAAAATCCCATTAATCAAAATAATTACTTAATACTTAAAAAAATGAAGTCTGCATACTGACTTGGACATGACAAAATAATAATAATGAAGACGATTAATACCTCGGAATAATGAGTCCATCTTAGAATTTATATCTACAACTATTTTTTTAAGTTACTAAAATATCACCATTAGATAATAAGTCAGAGAATGGAAATACTAACCCATTATTTTGAGAAGAGTCCTCATTATTTTTTAAATATTAAGTCAGGATTTTGACTTGGATGTCTTTTTACCTTTTTTATCAGTGGCAGAATAGTGCTTCCGCAGATATCCAGGGTTATAATTTATCATATTCACATAATCGAACTAGAATTACATGGATTGAGATGATTGCATAAACATAAAACTGAGTCATCTCACCCACTTCTAATGTTTTACATCCATATGCGCATAGTAAATTAACACTTTCGTCCCACTTGGCTATTTTCTCTAGTTATAATTTGGACTGACTGTGGTGTAGCTCAAGAAGGGAGTCTTACCGGGAAAGGTGCATCATGCAGCATGCAGCAAGTGTGGGAGGAGTTAACTGGAAAACATCACGGATGCAACATGGGTGACACATGCACTCAAAGGGCCAGTTCACAGCAAAATAACAAGCAGCAATCAAAACCGCAGCCTATTCAGCACAATACTGCCTGTGGCCTTCAGATTAAATCTAAATGTATTTGTAAGTTACTCTAAAACTGGTTTTGATCAGTGACTCTTTGTCAGTTGCTGTTCAGGAAAGAGGAAGGTTCCAGGCAGAGCTCATACAGGCAAGTGGCTGTGAAAGAAATATATTAATAGTATAAAAAGAAATAAAGCAAAAAAACCAAAACCTTCTCAGTGCAAGTGTCTTCTTCCTTTTTAACAGGCACGGAGTCGCATCAGCTTCAACACAAAACCAGGATTTGATTACCAACATGAAAGCCGCCAACAATTTCAATTACATATAGTAACTACACATGAAACACATCTGGCGATCAACGCCGCCTCTAAGCATGATACACAGTTTAAAGAACGGTCTCGTAAATTTGTTAGTTATGAGCATTGCTTATAAACCCAGAGAAAAAAAATCTAAACAAAAAATATGTGACAGGTAAAATGGAGAGATTAAAACTGCTATATTAAAACCAGAGCAGTGTCTTGAGACCACTTCTGATGTACAAAACCGCAAGTGGTTTCTAATAGGCAGTTAAAAGGATCTGTCAAGTGGGAAAAATTGAAACATTTTTCAGATTCTTTTTAAATTTTTAGTAATGGTTAACAGATCTAATGAGGCTACTTATTCTGGTTATTTCATTTCATCTTGCACCAGGAACAACGCATAATTGCAGAGTGATGACTTATTACTAAAATTCATCCAACCCTGCTACTTTCCTCCAATCGAGAAGAGCTACTCAATTTCACTAGATACTTATCATTTTTCCCCCACTTTTTGTGAATTATGAACTATGGTCAGTGTGGAATTTAGTGTTAACCAAATTCTCTATTCCATTACAGTGACTAAACTAGTGCATTTGTCTCTTCCAAAAACAAAAGCCTGAGAACCTTCTATGCTGCCTTAGCTTTTTATAAAAAATGCATTGAATTAAACAATTTTGCAGGTGGATAATAAGATGTGACTGAAAAAGCCACATATGAGAAGGAGCTATTAATAAGACTGGATAAAATTTTAATTTCCTCTGCGGCTCTTCTGCAAAAAGTGTACGGACCATTGAAGGAACTTGTAACGTGAGCTATGTCGGCACAATCTAAAGAAATCCAAGGGCAAAATAAATGGAATCATAGTAGTAACAGCATCTGTGTTCTCATGTGTTCTCTGTTCCTCATTGTAGTCAGCCTCTCCAGTCCTCATAGAACCTCACACAAGGTGGTTTCCTGAACCTGTTGGTGTGAGGACAAAGACAGTGGGGTGGGTGGGGGGGGGCAATACTTACTTTTTCCTCTCTTTGTCCCTCTTGAGTGTGGTGGATCCCCCTGCTTGCTGGGCTTGGTTCTGCAAGAGCTCTGCAGCAGTCTTTTTCTGTTTGAACATGTTGAGCTCATCGTCCAGGGTCTTCTTCTTTTCCTCCAGTTTCTTTTTCTCGTCCTGGTGGAGTTTCTTCAAACGGTCAAACTTCTCGTGCAGCTATGTGAAAGGGAAACACAACAGATTTAAATTAGAAAAGAAGTTTAAAAAAATGCCGTGGACAATGTGTTCTGCAATATAACAGGCCCAGAGAGGAATGAGTATACCTCCTTTTCTGCTTCTTTAAGTTCGGCCTCCTTCTCTTTGACTCTCTGGACAAACATTTGCCTCATTTCTTCTTCTTTTTTCTGCAGCTCGCCCATGAACTCGTTTCTTTTAGCCTCGTATGTCTCCTGCAGACTGAGACATACATGATGGAGTAGAGGAGGAAGAAAGCAAAATGAGTGAGAGGCACATTATACTGAGCTATAGAAGAAAGGTCAGAGGTCAACATATGTATCTATATGACTCATGCTGTTCACTCATTTATGTGATGTTTTTTGTTTTGTTGTGTTTTTTCTTGTCTGCTCTAGGTTGTGAATGTGATCTTGCACTGTATCAGTGTAACTGCATTAAACGGTAATAAAAAAACAAAATAAACTGTATTAAAAAATAAACTGTAATAAAAAACTAAATAAAATATATTTTTATAAAAACATGAATTACAAAAGAAACTTGACCTCAAAGGAGTAAACAGAACTAGTGATAAGTTAGATAGAAGCTGGCAATTTGAAAAGGAAAAGGGTCATTATAACAGAGAAAAATGTGGAAACAGAAAGTTGCCTGGTACCTGAAGGGTTTGCTGTCGGGATCTGTGTCCTTAAAGCCCATCTCCTCCAGTTTGCACCTGCGGTAAAGTTCATAATGGCGTGTGTGCGTCTGCTCTCGCAGGTCCTCCATGTTCACTCTGATCAGCATCTCTCGCAGTTTGACAAAGTCACAGTGATTTTCGTTTTCCACTATGAGAGAAACATACATGTTTTTAGCATATAATCGGTTGGCATTTGATCCTCATGGCGTTAAAGGGACAGTTCAGGCACTTGGACAGGGCTGAGGTACACATCCCTGGTGAATTTATTACCTAGTTCTCTAGTTAAGAGAGGCAGACAGTAGTACCAACATGGAAAACAAGAGCCAGGGGCAAATTGTATTTAAGTCACCTGGAAAAATCAATATCACTTTAAGTGTGCACCATATTCCGACTGTTTTCCATTACTTTCTCTTGTTGACAGAAAGCCATTTCCATTGGGCTAGTGAAACCATTATGCCACTCTCTTCAAAGTCCCAAGGCCACTTTGAAAAAACAAGTTTTACTCGGCTAATCAATGTCATCGTACTATTGGTGCCTTAATTCGTTAGTCTGTTTGTTGGTTTGGCTCCAGGCTGAAGGAGGGAGCAACCCAAACTCAACGCCCACAGTGTTTTACAAGTTAAAATGTTATTTATCATTGGATTCTAGTAGCTTTGAAAACAACTCAGCAAAGTTAAAGTAGCAAAGATAGTCTAACTGCAGCATAAAAATTAAATTGGTACTCGTTTGCTGAGCATATGTGTGCTGGTCCAAACTGTGGCCACACCAATCACAATTTACTGCAGACAACACAATAATCTCAGATGAGTTCCTCCCAAATCCCATAGTCTGACAATCTGAAAGGACCGTTAAAAGCTGTCTGCAGTAAACGTACAGACTGGAACAATCAGAAACCCTCAAAGTCAAAGAACATCTATATTTGGCGTCTTATCCAATGATGTGCGACGTGCAGACCCCTGTTCAAAGTTCAGGTTTGAAACAGATCTGTGTTTGTGTGCTGCAGCTTGTCTGCTGTTGGATACTTCACTAAACTAAACATCACATACCCAAAGAGGCCATGTGACACACGCATGCATGCATACACAGTCAGGGGTAAATTGAACTAGTGTCAAGTAAAGCCTCCAGACAGAAATATTATATAGTGAGTATTGGGACAGTGATATGTTTTTCATTGTTTTGGCTGCAATTCAGTGGAGCAATTTAAAATGAAGCATCATCTATGGCAGAGGTGTCAAACTCATTTCAGTTCAGCAGCCACATTTAGGTACATTTGATCTGAAGTGGTCCGAGCCAGAGAAATAATAATATAATAATAATATAAAAATATTTTCAAGTCCAAAGTATTCTCTGTGTTTTAGTTTGAAAAAAAGAAAATTACATAATAAAAATGTTTCTATCTAAAAACTAGCCTTTAAAGCAATGTGAATACACAAACAAACTGAAAAGTGTCATTTTAACATATTCAATGTATCCTTTACACATGTACATTATCACCTATAGGTCACAGTGGATCTACATATACACAAAACATGTAGCAACAGGTAGAATATTGTTAAAATTACACTCATTTCTCTTCAGACATTTGAGCTAATTTATATTTGTTCAGACTATTTATGTAGTTTGTGAAATTATACTTTTTTGTGTAAATACAAGAAACTTACATGATAAAAATCTACATTTCCACAGAGAAAATGTTTAAGTCATATTTACAGGCTATTATGATAATATTTTCTCAGTCTGTACGTGGTATCTGAAATTAAATTTTTGCAAATATCCTTGGTGGAATTTTTGCATTTCACAAATTCATCATACGGGCCAAATTAGAACCTTTGGCAGGCCGCATTTGGTCCCCGGGCCACATATTTGACACCCCTGCCAAAGACTATTACTGATTAGCACTACATAACAGAGAGCTCATTTGTTAGAACTGACCAAAAACATTAATATCAAATGAACTGAAATATAATTAGAGATAAATATTTTCTGAGGATATAGGAGCTACTCCAGTTGTAACATAACATACATATGTAGAGACGGTGCAGCTGTTATATAAGTCCTTATCAAGTGTTGTGCTGCTGCTACGGAGGAGTATAAGGAGAGCAGTCCTAATGGGAAGGAACCTGTTCTCATTTCCTGTACCCCATGTGACCCTGGCTTACCTTGCACTGTTCCCCAGGGGTACTGCCGGGCTTTCACCATCTTGTTTCCAATCTTCACTTCCTCTGTGCTCCCCACCACAGCAAATGGCAGATGGCTCTGTTGAAAGGGGGAAAAAAAGTCTGTAAGCTGCACATCCACATCTGCGAGCGTCACGTATTCTCCTCAAAACGCATGTAAACGTCAACAATACCAATGTTTTACCATTCTGTAAATCCAAGAGTGTTAATGCAGCTCTTATGTTTGTACACCAGGAACTGGACTTGTCTCACTTGCAGCTGGTTAAACGTCCAAGCAGGTTTATCTTACTTAGAAAGACCACATTATCAGTTAGTTTACTCAGTAAAGTGCTAACAGTTCTGACAGTAAGATAAAAGACTTTGTATGGGAACAGAGCTCTGGTCAAACTGTACAACGTGCACTGAAAGGCGAGTGCCCCGAACAGTCCATTAGGGAGTGTTAAAGGCATCTCCACATATTTGACCTCATAAACAGACTAAGTGAGTCGTGGTTCATCTGTCAGTGGATACGCACTCTTTCCCACACTGCGAGCTTCCTGCAGACTGAGCGGGCTGATTGTGCTGCTCTGAATACACTCCTCCCTGCGTGGGGTGGCTTTCTCACAGTCTGAGCAGATACAGACCATCCTTGTCCTCATTCTACATCACATGCTTTGACGCCAGTGCAGCACAACAGAATTCATGTTAAGAAAATGTGTCAACGATATTTTTCCTTCGTATTCCACTAGATTTGGAGGCTTCAGAGTTAAAAAATAAAAAAAACAGCTATGAAGGTATCTCTGCTAATATACATCTCTTAAATTCATAGTTGTCACAACGAGCGCTAATAAATTTGATACTATACATATTATTATGAATAACAAACTTATATATTAAGTTATTGGCTAATTAATGATTATTAACAATATACAGGTAATGTGTGTGGACGATGGTGACGATGGCAGTAGTGGCGATGACAATGATGTTGACAATGGCGATGATGATGATGATGACGATGGTGGCGATGACGATGAGGACAATGAGGATGATAATGACAAAGTTGAGGTGAAGACAACCACAGAAATTGAGGACTGAAATGGGGTGGGACTTAAGAAAGCATGGCTTCTTCCCACTCCTTTCGAGCGTCTTTTGCTTTTATTATCATTTTTTTGTTGTTTTTGTTTATTCATATATTTTGTTCATCCTTGTACAATTTTGTTTATTTGTTTGCATTTCTTGTTTCTGCGCTCAAATAAATATATTCAACAACAACAACAAATTATGGACTGTATTGTAAGAGCGTTTATGCAAAGCCTGTTCCAAGTCTTACATTCATAGTGGAGTTGATCTCTGCCACAGACTCGTCATCAGTGGGGAACTGGTAGATCTGCACACCGTTGCTGACCAGTTCACTGGTGATTTTGATCTTGAACTTGGCCAGCTCGCTCTTGGAAATAGCGTCCGACTTAGCAACGATTGGGATTATATTAACCTATAGATAAAAAAAAGAGGATATTTACTGTAGGCATTCAAAATGACATGGTGCAGAAACATTTGCAGATTTGCAGCTAAATATAAAGCTGCTTGGGGACGTCTGTCAGCAGCAATGTTTCCTTATCATCAGCAAAAGCAAATTTGCTGATGATGCAGACAACGAGGGAGTAATTTTATTTGTAATGTGTCTAGTTCAATGTACATATGTCATTTGCATTTGCATTGTCATTTGCACATTCAGCAACATTAAACTTATTTTTAAATTAAATTAGAAAAAACCAAAATAATCACTATACATAGTGACTACACTATGTATAGTGACTAGTGATCGCAATCATTCATTCATTCATCTTCCAAACCCACTGCATCCTGTGCAGGGTCACCCACTTTGCAGCCTATCCCAAAGTGGGGTCATCATTCACACACATTCTTTGTGAAGTGTCTTGCACATGATCAGGAATCAAACCGCCAACCCTTCGGTTACCAGACGACCTGCTCTACCACCCAAGCCACGGCCGCCCCTGCAATCATTTAAAGCTGAAAAAGCTCCAACATCTCTACAAATTAGGCCTTGGTGCATTGCGGACAATTCCACATCTCCGGGATAAAAATAGTAAATGCAGAAAAGAGAACAGCAGGTGTCAATCTCCCGCTCCACAACGATCCACTGCTCTGAAAACTTTGTGTAAAGATTCTGGCTTCAAGAAATTCAACAATATTTTCTTCTTTGCTTGTTATCCAGGCTATTTAGAAGAAGAAAAGAGAGCTCCTGTTTGTGGATCAACCAGAAGACAAAAATATGTGCTGTCATATAGGCGCGGGCTGAGAGAAAATCGGGGTCATGTGACCTTCTTCATGCTATGGACATTTCGGCAGAGCAGAGTCTGAATGCCCCCTAGATGAATGTGTAAACAGACTGGGCTCTGCTCTGGATCACGCTGTTGCTAGTTCTTGCCGGAGGGCACAGCTGCTCTGGCAAACACTGAGCCAGTTCTTTGTACAAAAGCCAGGAGCTCCATGCAAATAAGCTACCGAGAGAAAAAAGGACATTGCAAAAAAAAAAAAAAAAGAAACTAAGCAGCAGCCGCCGAGCTAACTGCATTTCACAGCTGACCTACACCAACGCCATTACAAGAAAACAGCCAATTTGCATGCAGGCAGATGGCCTAGAAAGGGTTATGAGTGGATGGATCAAATGCAGCGGGCACAGAGAGGGTCCCAAAGGATTTACACAAAGCATATCTGTACCTAGTCATGGGCATTATAATAGGTATTATATTTAACATTATCCTGCTGTAGGGTGACATGTATTTACAGCAAGAAAACCCTACACAGAAGAGTGGGCAATAGGATAAGCCTATACTTGATCTCCATTCAGAGTTTATTGTGCTTTTCAGAGGAAATGTACAGATGGAATCATACATGAATAATAGCGCTGTCCAAACTTTCCCACCTAACCAATATTCATTTTTGTGTAAATTCCTGATTTTACAGGAAGCTCTGCATCATTATAGAGCAGCATGACAGACTCAAAGGACATAGTGCTTACTTCAGGAATAGGGAAGTTAATTTTGCTCTTATTAAGACTACTCACAAATAATGAAATAACTTTACTACTCAAACAAACAAATTATATTTTTCCAATGCTTTCTGTGAAATAACAAGAAAACACCACATCACACAGGGTAAGCCTTCCAGATACACAGGGTTCAGGTGCCTCCATCCTTGCATGAAAATTGAGATTCAGATCATGACATGATTACAGACAACCCTCAAGTCAGTTCTCCAACTGTTGCATCCAATCAACTACAGCGAATCTGCACAATGCTTTTAGTGCACAGGCTCCATTATTGAACCCTAACACTAACTGGTATTGATCAGGTACTGATGGAAAATGCCTACAAGTCAAAGTAGGTCTCTGAACAAATTACTCCCCGACTACCACAGCAACAACATTACATTTAATTTATTAAGTTACAAAGCAATCATTGGATTAATCAAGTGGACAGAGGCTCACCTTGCTGTCAAGTTTCTTCATAGTCACCAAGTCCAAGGATTTAAGCGAGTGTCCCGTGGGAGCAATGAAGTAGAGGCATGCGTGGATGCGGGTGTCATGGTAACTGTGTAGCGTACGCTTGATTTTCAGCTC
Source organism: Gymnapogon annona (assembly GCA_029814585.1). NCBI lineage: Eukaryota > Metazoa > Chordata > Actinopteri > Kurtiformes > Apogonidae > Gymnapogon > Gymnapogon annona. The sequence goes on from JAPTHA010000002.1 coordinate 7,878,378, forward strand.
TTCTTGGAGATATGCTTCAAACTGGGCATCTATAAACTCCACAATGGACTTGTAGCTGCCAAAGAGAAACGTCAGTCACGTCAACATGATGCACTGTGCTAGGGTTTTGACATTACCTACATCTTTACTAGATCTTATTCTACTGCCTACAGAATCTTAACTTATTGCGTGATGTTTTTTACAACTTCATTTATCCTCTGCATCACATTTTTATATTGCTGGAAAGGAAATGCAGCTTATTGTATTTTGAGAGGTAAAACACAGACGCATAAGAGAGATAGCAGCTCCTGACAATTAGTTTCATTTGTCTGGAAAAAAGAAAATTGTGGAAAAATCAGTCTGCATTAAGCACAGATGACCATTATGTCCAAACCGTTACCTGTCTTCTTTATTGATCTGGTCTCCAAAGCCCACTGTGTTGACGACAGTGAGTTTAAGGCGCACGTTACTCTCCTGCAGTTCATAGGTGTTGGATTTGAGCGTGACTCCTGGCTGGTTGTGTTGAGTGGGCTCGCCTTCAAACTTGGTATTGAACAGTGTGTCCATCAGAGTGGATTTCCCCAGACCAGTCTCACCTAACAAGGACAAAAGACATGCATCATACAGTGACTGAAAAAACTATATTTTCCCCCTGGTGCACCATTTTACCCCTGGTGCTTGAAAACCCACAGAAAGTTCTTTTTAATGGTACTCAAAGAGAGAGACAGAAAGAGAAACCATCTTTATGCCTACAAATGTGAACACAAATCGAACATGACATGCAGACATTCAAGGCTGACCGTCACTAAAAATGAGCAGTAATAGTTCATTATTGGCTGATGTATTCTGACATCGTGGCTGTCAGATGACTCAGTTACAAAGCTCTCTCTGTAATGAACGCTATTTTTATTCATCACAGCCTGTCCTGCACTCCAAGCATATTTTTACAGGATATCGCACTATGTCTAAAATGTCTAGGCTTTCTCTCAAAATCCCAACTGATGTGCCCAAATGTTATTGTCTGTGTCTGAGAACAGCTTGAGTCACTGCGGAGAAATCTCTCAGGCTTAAGGTAATGTGGCATCTCGCTTAGAGAATATCCAAACCCACACACTGGAAATTACAACAGAACAGAGGCAACTGCTTAGTAGAGATTATGGCCTATATATATCCATTTACCTACGAGGATAGATAAAGTATTTATTGATTGATTTATTGACTGGAGGCAAATTATAATCATTACAAAGCAAACACACGAAAACAGCCATCAGATCGTTCTTAGTATTGAAATATTAAGAAATGGGCAGTGAAGGCAATTAGACATCAAAAACAAACACAAATCACAAAAACAAACAGTATGCGGTCCTGCAAAAACCAGATATTTACTAATAAAAGATTGTAAATGGTGGTAAAGAAAGACAGGGAAAAAGATAGACATTTTCTGATGACAGCACTGCACTACCAACCTAGTATATTTAAATTAGGAAAATTAGATGGAATAATTTAAACATTCCCAAACAAAAGCCAAGAGAACAAGAGGCTTGCCTTACTAATCACAAAAATCATGTCTCAGATAACCTTGCCTAAAACCCAAAATATCAATAACAAGTATTGTATTTCTTGGTCGATTAAAAAAATACGCAGAATGGACAAAATATTAGCCCAGTTTTCTCATCTCCAAAGTGATCATTAAGTTGAATAAACATCGTCACCATTAAACCTTTTCATACAGAAATAAACTTTATAAATAATAAAGCAGCTAAGATGCATTATTATTGTGGTTAGCTGTACCTTGTAAATTGGTTCAGGGGGATGAAGAATGTAGCTGAAACAACATGTACAACTCAATGATTGACAAAAATGACAAACCCAGTAAACAGCACGGAGATGTAAATTTACATACCGCCAATACAGATGAGTCATTTGATAAACATATAATAAATGATATTTTACCAGTAACACAGACATTTCTGAATTTCCTACCTGAGCATCTTACTCATCATAATAACAGGTCCCAACTGACCCAAAGCAAAGTTTGCATCAAACCTTCATGTACTTCAAATGCAGAGCAAACGGTTTTAAAAAGCCTGGCTCTCAGTGAAGCAAATAAGTTGTCTTGTGACCTGGGGTAAGAGAGGGAAAACATTTCATGCATGACATACTCACCAACACAGAGGATGTTAAAACAGAATCCATGGTTGACAGACTTGTTGACCAGCTGGTCAGGCATGCTGTCAAAACCAACATGACCAGCCAGAGGTACAGCACGAGCACCTTCACCCTGGAGAAAACAACACAAGTGGTTTATTATTCACCTTACTGAAGCAATTCACATTTAGAATCGCTGCTCAAACAACTATTCACAAGTGACTCTTATCACCACATTAAATCATACTGTTCTTTGAGCCTGAATTCAGGTGCAATGTGACCGACTTCCTGTTTCCTGAGCTCTAACTTTTTTAACACAGCCATGACGGTTACAAACCACAATGTACATATATGGGAAAGAACACTTTTCATTTCAGTTGTAAATGAATAGCACAAACACTGAACAATCCTGAAAATGCACTTGCAATTAATTAAAAAATCATCCCAAAAACACACCAACAATTGCAATGTTAATTAAAATAAATCAATAAATAAATACAAATAATAAAGGGAATAAAACCTGAGTGTGTAATATCACCAGAACTGTGCATCTTCTCACTATGCACTGAACCCATAATTCCTTATTTCTGGCCTGCTGCGCTCCCATTCAATTTTCTATTACTGCGTTTCTTTCCAGTCTACTTGTGGACCAGAGACACCTAAGTGTAAAAGCGTTGTGTGAGTGTGGGGGTGTGTGGTTCGGTGGTGAGGATCTCCATCTTTGCGAATCCAATTTTTGCAGCCTGCATCTACATTACGAGGTACAGGAAAGCAAAGAATTTAGATTACATGTCAAAGCAAAAGCCTCTCAACCGGCGAAACCTCAGCCAACCTGCCCATTATGTGGCTTAACATAACAGTGCTGCTTTCCAATGTGGCATAGAATTTAAGAGAAAAAACATTCCTTTTTGGGGTCAGTTTAAAATAACCAGACACGCTGATGGCACTTGACAGTTGTGGATTATTTGGATGGTTGAAATTGGGTTTAAACAGCTGAGGGACTATTTGGAAAACTGGGGGTAATGTGCCAAGGCAAACATCTTTTACTCATCAGCTGCAAGTGCAAAATTCCTGAGACCTTTCTTACTTTTTTTTTTTTTTTTTTTTACACACACTGGACTGAGTTACACACAGGTTTCATCCACTGGGATCAAAGCTGCAAAACCTTTCTATTCTGAGCACTTTCTCTGGGTTTTGGTGGCCAGCTTGTCCCAAAACACAAATCTAGACAGACTTCACACTCGTTGCAAAGTGTAGGCTTATCCATTTATAACCTGGCAGCATCTGTTTCACTCTGATTTTCTACACATTTCAGACAACGCCCGACTGAAAGTTAACGGGACTTGCGAGGAAACAACATAACGGAAATGAGCGCCGTAGCCCTGCTCAAATGGGGGCGTTCAGAATGAATGCCCGAAACGATTGCTATGTGTGTAGTAAGCTCACGGTAAAACGATACCCCTCATATCGATTATAGTGACCGATGTTGCTCATATTTTATTTAGATCACAACGCTTTTAAGCAGGAATTGTAGCTACAAGGGCCGAACAGGAAACATTGAAAATTTTCAAATGGAAATGAAAAAATTGGAGTGGAAATCTATACGACTGGGCCCCAATATCATATCAGAAAATCGTCAAAAAATAACCAACCAGAATTTAAGCTTGTAATGGCCATTTTGTTTATTCAATTAACAAATGAGATGATTAGCTAAATAGACATGATTTGGGATGCAGTAATGGCCACAAAAGCCGCTGTTGTATATCTTAAAGCTCAATGCGCGCCGCAACGCCAGGCTGATTTATATATTCTGATGTAAAGGCAAGTTATATGATGATGATAAAGGCAATCTGGGTAAAACTGGCTACTCACCGCTTGCCTTGCTATCTCAGTTGAGGCCATGGTAGTAGCTTTTAGCTTGAGGACGAAACCTCTGCTGCTCTCTGTATTTAGCAAAGGAAGCTGCACCGCTGAGGTTACACCGAAAGATGGCCTGCTGGGAATGTACCACTGATCAACAGGCGCCTTAGGTATTGATAAGCATGGTATTGTGACAGTGGCCGTGAAAGGAAAAACACTTTTTGAAAATCCTTAACAGCTATATTTTACACGGTTTTAATATTACTTCAACCCAGGGTCAACTATTTATAATGACTTTCTTTAATTAGTACTAACCTCTAGACACCCCTTCTCCAGTCTATTGGATTCTTCCAGCTACAGACGTCGGATCGCAGTGAATGAACACTTCAAATGAAGCCAATCATTTTACAATAAATGGCAAGTCACGGTCCAAATGTTGATAAAGGATGCAACAAACAAAGGTTATAAATCAGTTTGACGCTGACTTAAATGTCAAGTCTTTTTGAGAGTTTAACCATGTGAAGTATAAACAGGTTGGTTGTAAAAGATCGAAAATAACATTTACCTTTATGTACCTCAATAAAATTCCTGTATGTAACAACGTTTCAGCATTTTTCAACACCGTGCAAGTGTTTTCTTACTTATTTTTTATGTAATATTAAATATCTGTGGCGTTAACTGAGACATTAATATGAATCATTTGAATGCGTGGGCGGGAACGAGGTGACGTCTTTTTGGTAACGCCCATGTTAAGCAACGTGACCTACAGCGGCCAATAGAATGACAGCAGTGAATTTAAAAACGAGCCGCGACCCACAACTCAGGTTCAAAACAAAACATCATCTACTTGAAAGGAGCGATTCTGGTATTTGGAAACTCGTTTAACGGAATTCCTCAGTTCTTCTGTGACTGCAAAAGACTTAGACGAAAAATGTGAGTGATTAACAATGTAATACAATGAGTCTGACTTGTTAAACTCGGTAGTGACACGTCAACCGATCAATGCTAGTTTCGCTAATATAGTTGTGTTGAAGCTAAGCTAACGCCAAAATGCGATATTCTCCTAAACTACCTAAACTGTTTGATATATGTATATAATAATCGATTAACAGTTGGTTAATATTCTGAAAGGAGCAGCAGGGCTAATTACTAAAATAAAAAGTCAGGTTTGCTAACCAACTACCAACTAACCAAACTCAAACGTAATGACATGGCTCAGAATCAACGGCAGAAACCGTTTAATTGCCATATTTGCAGTTAAATTTCCTTGAGGGCGGCTTAATTGGGTTATAATGAACCTTTACAAACCTCTACACAAATACCTGTGAGAGGAAGAGTAAAAACTTGCACCGTTTTATTAAATACGCTAAAACATAGGAACTTGACAGCAGTCTGAATTCAACTTTATTCTTGCTTCATTAGTGTATGGACTGTATCTAGATTAGATTAGATTGGATATACCTTAATCCTTCTGAAATTTCCCCGCAGGGGACTAATAAAGGGATCTAATCGAATTTAATCGGCCCACTAGTGTAAATTCCAGATACAGCAGCAGAATACAAAGAGCAGAAAACGGTAGAACAGATGTACAACAATTGAATTCTTGTGCAATATAGACAGCGTCAACAGTATGATTGAAGTCCCAGTGATGATATGGGCTCTGATGCGCAGTCTGGAGCTGAGTGAAGGTAGTGTGAATGTCCTCTCAGGTCACTGTAACGTAGTGTAAACATCAACTGCTAACGGCTAACTGCTAACAGTTCAAAGGTACAACGTTCATAACCGCAACAAACGGATCACAAACTGTAACTCATTCATTCGCATCACCACCCCCGCCCCCCACCCCCTCCACTCTCACTCGTTCTTCG
>JAPTHA010000002.1:7884332-7898263 GCA_029814585.1 Gymnapogon annona
CCCTCCACTCTCACTCGTTCTTCGATCCGCTCTCACCAGTAGAAAAACAAACAAAAAGAGTCCCATGGTGTGCCTGAGCCAGGACACCAGGAATCCTTCATGGCTGCTCAGCTTCCACCGCGGTCAGGTCCGCAGTAGCAGTTAGGTCTCCATCACGTCGGTAGATCGACCATTACACACCCGAACCGAAGTTGATTGCAATTGAGCCTTCAGTGGCAAATGAGGGCCTAAAGACCTACAATAAAAACACATGATGGCTAAGATTTTCAAGTTGCAGTTGGACAATTTAACGTTTACTTTCTACAGAAAATTATCACAATGTTGTTTAATTTTGTTGGAATGATAGGCTCCAGTGACCCCTGTGACCCTGCAAAGGATGCAGTGGGTTTGGAAGATGAATGAATGATTGCTTACTAAATTTTTGAACTCAACTAAACTTGTTTGTTTTGGAAATACTAGCCCTGGCTTATGTGTCAGTGTCTACAACAAAAAGCCCTTGTGTTTTTTTCAGCTAACGTATACTTTTGTGTTTAGATACAATGGCCAATATATTTACTGAGCAGGAGAATGCAGGCCACTGTGCAACAGGCCTGAAAATGCGACAGCGGCTTCACTCTGAGCCAGGTACAACAATTTATCGTTTGGTTGTTTTTTTTGTGAACTGTTGAGATAGTGTGACGGAAATTATTGAAACACTTTTTTTTAACCTTGTTTCCTACAGAAAAACTGAAAACTCCTTCAACTGGCAGAGCCTTTTTCACTCCTCACCAATCTGGTCGTAAGGCTTTAGCGCTAGTAAACAATATGGCCAACACTCCTACCGTAAACGTACAAGAGAAGAAACTCCTGAAGCCAGAAGTTGTAATGACACTACAAAATGTATGAACATCAATAAATTGTAATGGGTTATATAAATCTTACACAAATGTCTCTCTACCACAGGGACCTAAAGTGAAGCCACAGAAGAAAGTGCAGGAGTATCCAGAAATTGAAAAGTTCTTCCCTTATGATCCTCTAGGTAACTGTAAAATCGCTTTTTAATAGTAACACTTACATTTCAGTAGCTTTAGGTAGTCTTTCTACCTTTAGAAAAAAAAAAGGTAGAAAGACTACCTTTTTTACAGTTGTATTCTTTGTTTCCTTTCTCAACAAATATGCATCTGGGTGAAACCACTCGTTTCTTAGACACCTCTGTCACCTAGTGGCACTGAATGTTTAATCCACCCAATTTCTCTTAGCATAAAATTATCTCTATTTGTTTCATAAGGATACTGTGTTTAAAATGCAGACGGAATGGGGAAAACGCAACAAATTAGCAATTTGTGGCTTTTACCTCCAGAGTTTGAGAAGTCCAGTGTACCTGAAGACTTGGTTCCGCTGAGTAAGTTTGCGCTGTCTGGACTTGCTTTCCCACGATCATCTCATTTGCATGTGGAGGAACCAGAAATACTCCATCCTCTCCCAAGAATTTCACCAATGACGATGCCTAAACCTTCAGGTAAATACTTATTGGAGGTACAGTCAGTTTTATTATAGGGGGTAAAACCTCAATTAAAATCAGACCTAAGTGTAGTAATCTAATGTTTCCAGATAAATATTGTGTGTTGTCATATTTGCACTGCAGTTACTCTTTGCTTCATCAACTGTGCACTTTTCTATTTTCCATATTTATTTGTATTATCAGCTGACAATTCTGACATTTCGTTACCAGATTCATTGTGTGTCTGTGTAATGACAATAAAGGAAGTCTAAATTGTATCTCAAAGCTCTGACAACCCAAAACATGCTTGATCATTGCATGTAGTGAAATATTACTGAATCTACCCAACACTGCTCATTAAGACTAAAGCGTGAGATACAAATTCACTACAACTATCATTAACTAAGAGTATCATAAACTGCCAATCACCTGACTATCTCCTTTTCAGATCATTGCTCGGACTTCGACGCCTTTCTTCAGACGCTCGATGAATTAACAGAACTTCCTCCAGAACCTGTTACTGACTAATTTTAAATGCATGTTATATTATAGGTTTTACTCAAATACAGTTTGGTTCGAATAAAGAGTTGTTGTCATTTGCATTTGTCACCAGTCTTGGTCAGTTTCTAGCTGTTTAAAGTTTTATTGAAAAGTATTTAAACATGCAATACAGTAAATCTGAGTTAAAAAGAACCACAACAAATGAACAACAGGAAGTGATCATCAACAACACACAGTAGTCTGCTACTCATTGAAGTAAAAATGGTATAATTTAATGGTTTTGATTAATTTCTTGGTTACTCTAATTTTCAATGCTATTCAAATATACTTTCAGATCAGAAATTTTGAAATCTTAAAAAGGGGGGAACTTTTTAAATTTTGTGTAAATATTTTGCTAACTTAATCATATTTTCATTGGCTGATGCATTTAATTTGCAGACTTTTAGGATTTGAAATTTGCTAATTAGGACATCTTAATCTTATGGGAAATAAACTTTTGCTAATGGAACCAAAAGGATGTTCCGTTAAAGTAATCAAACACGTTCAATAGTTTTTCCCCCTTGACATCCACAGATTTTTTTTTTTTTAGCTGACAAGTTGTGAAAGTGTTACTTCCTGCTTCTGAAGTCCATCAGTGGTCACGTGAGGAAATCTCCATCGGTTTTTTTCCAGAGATTAGAATGAACTTTGAGTTCTCCTTTTGTGAACAGAAGAGTTTCGCTTACATTTTTTTGACGCTCATTGTTTCGACTTAACGCACAAAAATACGATCTCTACTAGGAAATCAAGAGTCTGTCAGTAAAGTGTTAGTCTCCGTGGACTTTGGACGGAGTAATGGTAGATCCACCTGCAGGGAGTGCGCGTTGGCACAGACGTGATTCGGTCTCCGCTTCCGTTAATGTAAAGGTGAGTCGCTGAGAATTTAACGTCAAGAAAGTACAATATATTGGTACATAAAGGGTTTGGAACATTTAATTCTTAAGACAAAATGAGAAACTCAAAAAATGATGGTGCATATTTATATTATAGATCTCTTTATTTGCGTTATCTAGACTAGGGGTGTCAAACATGTGGCCCGGGTGCCAAATGCGGTCCGGCAAAGATTCCAATCCGGCCCATTGGATGAATATGTGAAATGCAAAAGAACAGATTGGAAAAATATTTAATAAATACAACTTCAAAATTTCATGTAACTTTCCTATATTTACACGAAAACAACGTACAATTTCACGTAAAAACAAACAACCTGAATGTCTGAACAGAAGTGTAATTTTATCAATATTTGTACCTGTTACTAAATGTTTTGTATTTGTGGATCCACTGTGATCAGTAAATTGTAATGTACGTGTATAAATGATAATCAGGTATAATATTGTTAAAATTACTTACTTTTTCAAGATTTTTTTGTTTATTAGTGTTATTCACGTTGTTTTAAAGGACAGTTTGTAGATGTAAACATTTTCACCATATAAGGGAAGTTTGGAGTTGACATTATTGATATGTAATTCTGTTATTATTGTACTGGCCCCACCCACTTCACACCAAACCTGGCTGATTGGCCCCTGAACTAACATGGGTTTGACACCCCTGGTTTGGAGGATGTTATTTAATCATATGGGGAAATGATAAGCCTGTAAATCGTTGGTACATACTGTATGTACCAGGTAGGTACAGATAGGTAGATGACTTAACTGTTTTTATTTGCATTATCTAAAAGTTGTTCTGTCGTGTGTGTTATTTTATCATATAGCAAAATGATAAACTTGTCAATTGATCGTGTGTATTTGTATTATAGATGTGTTAAGTGTTTTTGTTTGCATTCTTCTAAAAGGTTCTCCTCTCAGGACACAGGGATTCAAATCCGGTGGGGAAGGCGTTATGACTGTATGTACTTTTTGACACTGGGATCTTCTGGGTGTTGTTGAAAATAAAGGAAGTGGCGTCTCAAAGTCGGTTTTGCAAGTCGAACCGAGCAAGCAATGTATGAGAGCGGATCTAACGCTGCTGCTGCTAGATGTGACTCAACGGAATCTAAACCAGCTGTCAGCGGTACCGACGCCCACGGCGGCAGCAGCGGCTCCTCCAGACCGGGCACTGTGGAGCGATTGTCAAGATATGGCATTCAGGTCATGCCCAGTGCCTTCCAGCGTCGGTCGAGACTGCAGAGGCAACAAGAAACCCCCGGTGGCTCAGCGGCTCAGAAGGAGGCTTCTATCACACCCGCTATGCGTAAGAAGTACCTGAAAGAGCTGCTCCTGAACGCATCACACGGTGGCTTCAGCGGTGTCCTGTCGTCCAGCGCGACCGCCGCGGGGGATCCACGTCGCGAAGAGGACTCGGACTGGGCTTTGTACCCGATGGAACACGCCTGGATGCTGTCTGCGGTGGAAGGAAACTACGAAACCATCCTGGAGTTCGTGTCGGAAGACCCCCATCTGTTGAGCAGGAGGGACTTCGTCAGCGGGTACTCGGTCCTGCACTGGTTGGCCAAACGGGGACAGGACGAGACCCTGATCAAACTTTTACGGTACGCGGAAGGTGCTGGGATCCCGGTGAACGTGAACCTGAGAGGCAGCGGAGGACTCACTCCCTTGCACCTGGCCAGCATGCACGGACAGTACATGGTGATCAAACTGCTGGTGGGGGCCTTCGGGGCCAACGTGGACGCCATGGACTACAGCGGGAGAAGAGCGTGGCAGTACCTGAGGGGAGACGCCCCTCTGGAGATGAAGGAACTGTTGGGGACCTGGGACGACGAGCACTGCGGTGGATGTGTGCCAATTATTAAAAACGTCAACAACAACAGTAGCGGCAGCAGCGGCGGTGCCATGAACTCGACCCCCTACGAGGATGATGAAGAGGATGAGAGGGATGGAGAGGTGGAAGATGAAGGCTACTTGAACCGGTTAACGAGAGCCGGTAACTGGAAGTTTGCATCAGTCAGGAAACTGTTCAACTCGCTTCCCTTTGTTGGATACAAAACCTGAGTTGTGTGCGTTATTTCACACCAATTGATCAATCTATACCAGGGGTGTCAAACTCATCTGAGTTCAGGGGCCAAATTCAGCCATATTTGGTGTGAAGTGGGCGGGGCCAGTACAATAATTATATATCAATAATGTCAACTACAAACTTTCCTGATATGAAAATGTTTATGTCGACAAACTGACCTTTAAAACGTCGTGGAGAACATAAACAACCTCTAAATTCTTAAGAAAAATGTGTGTAATTTTAACAATATTATCCCTCAGTTCATAATTTATACACGTACATTACAACTTACAGATCAGTGGATCTTAAAATACACAAAGCATTTAATAACAGAATATTGATAAAATTACTCCAGACATTTCAGGTTGTTTATATTTGCCCTGGTTATTTGTAGAAGGCATATACCTAGTTTTAGTGTAAATACAGGAAGATTATACAAATATTTAATTTCCACAGAGAAAATGTTAAACTTGCAAGCATTTGTGGGTTGTGATGGTCACATTTTTCCCAGTCTTAAGTGAAACCTGCAGTATAATTTTTGCATTATAACCCAACCCAGCCAGGGGTGTCCAACTCATTTCCGCACATGGCTCACATTCAGGTACATTTGATCTGGATTCAGCTGAACCAGTAAAATAACAGAGCAAAATTAAAATAATGTCCCAGGGCCAAAAGACCACGTTTGACACTTGTGACCTAATCCAATCTCACACCGCCAGTTGAGTAAAACCTTTGTTCAATAAATCTCAACTCTGGTGCTTTACATAAACAGTGGGTTATTGACGTGGCAGATTTCTTCTTCCACTGCACTCCAGAGTAAAACACTTCATGGTTTGTTTTGCTGCTACAGAGGGTTTCTACCTGACTTACTTTCGGTCCAAGTAATAATGACAGGTTTCAAATTCCAGCTGACCTCATTAGAAATAACGATATGAAAACAGTGCTCGGACTGGTGTTAAACATGTAGTCAGAAAATCCTTTGACGGTTACTTTTTCAGTGTAGCTTTGTCAGCAGCGTTAGCCGTCCTGTGGTGAGGTTTGGTTTGTCCTCAGAAAAAAAACATTGGGACTCAAGAGGATTGTTCAACTCTGCTTGTGGGGAGAAAAATGCCATGAAGCCACATTTCAAGTTTGATCACTGATCTTTTATTGTCAAACAATGAGCATAACCAGAGTATCTGTACAAAACGACTGCTGCTCCAGATAACACAGCTCCCTCCTGGTGGTCAGGCCCAGCAGCTGGGCGTCCAGGCAGATGTTCAGATGGAGGGAAGCTGAGATCAACGGACCTTTGTGTTTACAGGCCGAGCTTAGTCCTCCTCCAGTGTCTCCTCTTGGAGTTGTACCTTAAGTAAAGAGGTCAGGCGTGTTAGAAATGTCCAAATGCAGTTAAGTGGAGCACAAAATGTAACCCACTTTACTCAGAAAAGTTCCTACTCTGCACAAAGCAAGTATATAAAAAAGTTTAACAAGTTTCATCCAATGAGTGAATAATTTATTTGTAGACAAACCATGTAAATTTCCTACATGTGCTGTGCAAATGACATAAGAAAATGTAAATATTTTAAAATACCAAGTGTTAATAGTCACCATGAAAAAAGGAAATGTTTAATGTTCTTTCATATACTTGATATTTAGCAGAGACAATGCAATTACATTAAAATGTGTCTTGCACTCTTTAGTTGTGCCATTTGCAAGTTTTTTTCTTAATATAATCACACAAAACCATCCGTCTACCAGCCACCTGCTCTCACCAGAAGGAAAAGTAAAAAATTCAATCTATTCAGAGGTAACAGACCTGATTTAACAGTTTCTCACTCAGTATGTTTGGCAATGTTAATGCAACAAACTAAACATTTCAGTAAGTTGAGTAATGACTGTGTATCATTGTTTTGACAGTTAATTTAAAAACCTGAAGATTACTGTGACAAGACTGACAGCAGGTTGATATTCATGCAAGAGACAACAAAAAAAAAAAAATCACATTTTTGGTTGTTAAACTACAAAAACGCAAGAGATTAAATAGGAACATATATTTGAACAACAGTACTGACGGTTAGTTCAAGAGTGGTACTGGAAAGAGTATAGTTCAAGAAATGGTATTAAAGCTAAAGTATCTGTAAGAAGTTGAGCACTGACACCCAGTGCGTTGAGTATGGTTCATATTTTCTCATGATGAAGTCTGTGCAGTTCTGCCAGACAGCATGAACTCCACATTCAATAAATTTACAAGTGGATTTGATAAAAAAAAAGTAAGTCATATACACAGCATCTACATCCAGTTTCGGGTGTCTCACTAACCACAGTGCATGCAATATGCACTCAAGAAACGTACATGCTCTGCTCACTTTCAGATAACTTTCCACTGACAGCACTAAATCACTCAAGTGGTAATGGGATGGTAGTTGCAGACATTTGAAAAAGTTGAAACACTCCAGTGGAAGGCAATTTAGTGAAAAGCAGTTTCAAGCACTGCATCCAAGTGCTATGATAAGCAACATCAGAATGTTTCAGCCACAGAGTGCCCCTATCACCAATAGTGATCAGGGGAAAGAGCTCCACAGCAGAACTATGCTCTCAGCAGGGATAATGACAGCACTCCACGGACATGAAGCACTGCAATTGCAGACCTGCTTTACATCATGATGCCTTTTCCGCGTTGAACCCTGTATCTGTCAGCAACTCTTCCTGCTTCATCTAGTATAGGCAGCTTCTGAGCAGCTACATAGTGATGTTACACAAAATGTGTTAAACGACAAGGACGATAAATAAAATTAATTTTACACCCATACATGTTAATTCAATGGGATAAACCTCATGTCTGACAATCTGGCTTACAATAGCTCCCACCACGACAGTAAAATGTCAAATCATTATGAGAGCTATATATTATGTTAGGACTGTCGACTGTTAAAAATGTGTCACAAGGGAATCATTCTTTTCTGCATCAGTGATTAACATGGACGGCTAAGTTTAAGACAGCTTTAAAGTTTGTTCATGCATTACACCAGTTTCTGAACACGAGGTTCTTCTGAAGGCTTTATCCACTTGTTGAACTTTGAGTTAGGCAGTTTAGTTGAAATCAGAAGTCAGGGTAGGATTAGGGTCTTGTACTAAAGTATTGTATAAGAAAGTGTTGCCATCAAAAGTTTTGCAACAATGCCCTACTCTAAGTGTTGTGGCAAAATGCATTTTCATCCCGACTCAACCTGCTGAAGTAAATTTCCAATGTCTCACCCATAAAATTTTGTAACTTTTCTGTGTTCTTTAAGATTCATATTCATCAAAGCCTGCCTATACAAGGGAAAACCAGGAGTAGTTGTTACTACAATAGTTTTGTTTGAGGACGTGGGAAAAACTAAAACTCACTTCTGAGTATAGTTTTATCCTGTTGCACCGAAGGCCTACTTTTACATACTTCAGGTGTATCCAAGTAAGTGGTTTTCAGGGAAGAACGTACGAAGAAGCTGAATGTGTTCCATGTTATTACACTAGGTTACAGAACCCGTTTGTCTACATGAGAATAAATGCAAATTAAGTTTATCTGGCGTGTGTGTTCAGGCAACAGCAAAATGTTGTGGCTCGACATGTCGCGTTGTCAAAAGCCCGTCGCCTAGAGACCATATACACAGTTCTGTGCACAAATATGCAAAGTGATGCCACACAAATGAGCTCACCTGATCTTGTTGCCAGTTTTCATCCTGATCCACTGAGGAATTGGCCTGTTCTGTTTCTGCTTCTTGGCGAGGAAGCGCTTGATCCTGAAAGTCTTGTGGGACGACTAAAACACAGGCCATAAGTACATTGTTATTGAACTGTAATCATTACTCATAGCCCCCCAAAAGACAAATGCAGTTTCAGAGTAAAGTTGTAGCATCTGTTAAGCTAACATGCGTAGCGGAACTACTAGCAACCGGCTAACACTGCCAAACAGCTATAATCTGCTAACATCGAAACTATTTGGACAACATACAAGCTTATAAGATAACATGAACATGTTTATTAAGAGACGATCATATCTGGATAAGTTTATAAGGCCTGCTGACATGGATGTTTAAAGATTTTCTGTTTACCATTTTGGCCACAGTCCTTTCCCCACTACGGTGGTGGTCGAAAAGAGAGAAGGAAGTGACGTACGCTGTTATATCCAATTAGCGTCGAGCAACGGGACGAGACCGTTTTACAGACAGTGACACCCTCTGGTGACCATGGGAACTTCACCCTAAACGCCAAGATTCATTTGTCTGACAAAGAGGAGTCTTGGTTTATATCAGAATCCGCTTTATTGGCCAGGTTTGTACATACAAACAAGGAATTTGACTTCGGCTTGACTTCACTCTCTCTCTGTACAGGCAGTATAAGAAGTAGAACAAAGTGCCAAAACCTGTTTCTAAGCCAGGTTTAGAAACATATTGAAAGGTGTTTGTTCTATGGCAGGGGTGTCAAATTCAGTTAAGTTCAGGGGCCACATTCAGGTGAATTTGATCTCGAGTGGGCCGACCCAGTAAAATACTAGCATAATAATATATAAGTAAAGTGAGCTCTGAACTTTTCTCTGTTTTAGAAGTGAAAAAAGTCAAATTACATTCTGAAAATGTTTACATCAAAAATACATGAGCATCACAAAGACCAACATTAATTTTAAATTTTAAGGTCTGTATCATGCACAACCTCATCATGTTTACATGCATACGTATCCAAATGCTGCCATTCTGCACTAATGCTGCTATTCTGCATTTGGCATTTTCTTCTATTGCACCTTTTATCTGCACCTTGTACTACTGCACCTCAGTAACTTACCTCATACTGGCTACACTTTGTTATACTGTGAAAAATCTTGTGTATAACATACATGTACATGATCACTGTATGTCCAAAGACAGTGTGCGTGTTGTTGCCTTTTTTGCACTCTTATATGTCTACATGAGAATAGACATAGGGGTTGAGAGGGAGGTTATCAATTAAGAGGGAAAGATCATTTTAAAATGAATAAAATCTGTACAAACATGAAAAGATTTTGTATTTCCTTCTTTGGTGTAAAACTATGGAACAGTATGGACAGTATGGTGTATGTCTCAACACAATTCAAAATAAAATATGAGTCATATTTTTAAGGGATGCAGGGATGAGATGGGAGTGTGATAGCCACTAAAGAGTGTGTCATTTCATATCATTGTGTTATTTATATAGTTTCAATATAATTGTGTTATTGTGCATCTGTGTATTAATTCATAGTCAGTATAAGTTGGTCCTTTTTTCCATTTGTTTTTGTTGGGACCGTTGGTTTATGTCATGTTCTTTGTGATAATATGTGTATTCTAAGTTATTGTTATTTGTGGAGGCAGTGGTGTTATTTCAGGGAAGAAGGATAGACATTGAACATAAGCAGGGGTATACACACACACCGGCACACACACATGTATGTATGTATGCAGTGACATTTAACATAGTTCAGGGAGAAGGGGTGGGATTTAATAAGTTTAGACTTCTGCCCACTCTTTATAAACACGTGTAAGCAAATTGTTGATTTTGTTTTTCTTTCTTTTGATTTTATGTTCAAATAAACCTTAAAATAAAAAAAAATATATACACTATTTTATATCATATTGCACTCTTATGTTACTTGTTAACACATGCAATTTTGATGCTCTGTGTAATCACGTTGCATGGGCTGGGACAATAAAGTTAACTTTGACTTTATGACATTTTACCACAAGGGGAGAACCTTAGAATATTCTCATAGTGCATGATCAATCAATCAATCAATCAATCAAGCCATCCTTTACTTATCGCTGTAGGAAATTGCTGTGTCCAGCAGCTCACATGAATGATCATGAAAAACTCAAAACATATAGGAACACATAAAACCTGCAAACATGCAAACCTAACGCCACAGGGAAGCTATGAGGAGTTGTGTAGTCTTATGGCAGAGGGGATGAAGAATCACCTAAAGCACTCTGTCCTGCAGCGCAAAGATAGCAGACAGTCGCTGTGTCCACTCATTTGTTCAGAATCCTGTACAACGGGTGGTCAGGATGCTCTGCAATCAAACCCATTCTGTAGAGTTTAGATGGAGTAAAATAATTTCTATGAATTATTCTTATTATTCTTCACTATCAGAAAGAATCCCCTCCCATGGTTTTTCATACAGTGTACAAGACCTTTTCCTGTGTCAGTTTAAGATTACTACGACCACTGCTATTAGTCCAAGCACACATCTCATACATTAATATATAGACTTTATTCTGTATTCTATTTACCTGACAACTATCATCATGTAGACACTACTAAAGAATGCAGAGCTGAAATTAGTTCAACCACAAATTGCAGTACTCATAGTATTTTCGTAATAAATCTGCAACTGCAAGATTAATATTATAGTAAATGGTCTAAAAACAGCAGCAGTCAACGTAACCTCCAAGTATATTTTACAGGCATTCAGCAGTTTCTACTTATTCATGTTTCTACTGCACAAGAGTAAAATGTAACTTTTTTGTGGCATGTGTGCTACATCCCAGTAGAAGTGATTACCCTTCAAAAGTATTGATACGAAAAGACAAATCTTCAGCTTTACAAATGGCTTCGTTGAAAAAAAAAAACAACCCAAAGACTTTTTTTTTCTAAAAAGAAATGTTTTATTCTGGTCAAAAGTGGCATTGTTAGCTTCACCTGCAGTGATATCCTTTCATGCTGTATTGAGTTTAGTCCATCACAGATTTTAAGGGGAGCAGCTTTTTATATTAGAAAAAAGAAAGGCCACAGTTTGGATGCTCTGATTAAAGTCTGCAAGCGGGCATGGCAGTCTGCTCGGGAATGGCTATTTCTCCTCTGCAAAATTGCAATTCCCTGAAAGTGGAGACAAAAAAAAAAGCAAAATACAGATTATATCTGAAATGATGTGTCACAGCCAAAAGACAACTAGTGCTTTGGACTTGCTTGCGTGAATAATTTACAGTGATTGATCTGCCCCCCCCTCCACAGGACGAAGTTATTTTTTAATCATACTTCAAACTGAAAGAAAAAAAAGGGAATGTCATTCCAGGCAATGTTCAAACTAGATAGATGACAGGCAAGCTGAAAGTGGGTGGTACCGGACAAGCATCCATAATGCGTGATATGAGGACGTGAATAATTAAAAGCGGATGTATACAGCGCATCATATCAGAGAAACAATACTGAAAATAAGGTCACTTTGAGTTTCATGGTCCAACACAGTTTTGGCTTCAACTCATGTTTCCCCTGCAGCCAAACCTCTTCCAAAAGGTAACCATTAACTTTCCAGGCAAATAATAATGAGGGTCTACAGGCGTGTCAAACTCAGTTTAGTTCAGGGGCCACATACAGCCCAAACGGGATCTGAAGTGGGTCAGACCAGAAAAAAAAACATCATAATGAACTACAAATTTTTAAACATCAATCTTTTGTGCACTAGAGTAAAAGTGCAGTTTTACCAATATTATGCAACAGCTTTTCATTTGCACATGTGTACAACTTATAGGTCAGGGTGCATCTACAAAGACACAAAACATCGAATATAATTCAGTATTTTCTTACATTATACTTATAGATATTACTTCCTTCTTTCTCTCACCGTGGGGAAATTGTAAATATTTTCATGTGAGTCTACATAATTTTTTTAATTCGTTTTTTCACTCCAATACAAAGAGGAAACAATGAAATTGTCATTATTAGCAGGTTATTGTGCTGTTATTGTACTTGTCTGATCCACTTCTGATGTTTTCAGTGTAATTTTTGCATTTTACAAATTTATCTGTCGGGCTGGATTGGACCCTTTGGCGGACCAGTTTTGGACCCCGGGCTGCATGTTTGACACCCCTGCTCTACTACCATATGCTCCGTCAGTGTAAGAGTCTGCTGACTGCACTCGGCTCTGAGTCACACAGGCCTGCTGTCCTCTTTTCAAACAACTTTAAATGCAATAAGTCACATCTTCTCAATCCTCTCCCTTATCAGACACTTTCTTCGTCTCGGGATCTGGTTTTCTGTCAGCAGTTTTGAGCTCATCTCCCCCTCCGGTTACACGGTTGCGGCTTCGGGCTCCTGGTTGGTACAGCTGGATGGCCGGTCGATCCTGACAAACAAATGCACAACACTGTTAGATGCAACAGTATCACTCTTTAGGCTGAAACAACATAAACAGTTCAGGTTATCATTAACACAGATCATTCAGATGAACATTTCCACTGTTCTTTTTTGTCAGCAGGATCATAAAAAAACCTTAACAATAGCTTATTTATAGACATACCATACCAAGATTTCTTGCATTGCATATTTATAAAGAATAAAGTTAATATGCAAAGCCTGATATCAAAATAAAAAGAAATGACAGACTATTACATCAACCTCACGGCAAAGAGGATGTACCTTATTTTCCAGACTATAATAATTCATACTTTTTTTCATAGTTTGGCCGGGTTGCAACATGTATGGAAATGATTTAACTATGTAATTTCACATGTTCTTTATTTTCGCAATGACAATAGAGTCAAGGGCACCTTAGGCTTATGTACCGGTATCTGCAACTCCTGTACTATTGAAGATTTAAAATATCAACATTACCAGTAACTTACAGACATCTGAGAAAGACTGAACAAATATGACCCCCAAAAGAAAATCCTATTCTGCAGAGTACAAGCTCCAAGTAGTGAAATATGCAACTGAAAACAGTAATTAAGTGGGGGAAAGAAAGTTTGGAGCGAGCAGGAACTTTATCAGGGACTGGAGAAAAGCAGAGGTTACTCTAATTGCAACGAAGAAAACAAAAAAAGCTAATGGCTGTATGGCTAAAAGCCAGATGGACACAGCTAGAACCAGTTCACAAATAGGTGCTTGAAAAACATGGAGAGGCTCCTCAGTGGTGTCATTACGTCTCCATGCCCAGGTAACTGCCAAGGAGATGATAACAGCCACACAGAGGAGCAAAGAGGTGCTTGTTCTA
>JAPTHA010000002.1:7913109-7925023 GCA_029814585.1 Gymnapogon annona
CTGTGCGCATAAATCCAGAATCATACAATCACTCTTACAATGTCATCACATCAGCAAAACTCAGAGGCACCTGTTCAGGTCCAACATCAGCAGTAGCAGTAGTTTGCTCCGCCTCCATCTGTTGGTGCTGGTCCTGGATGTGAACCACTTTAATGATGCCTCTGTTGTAGTAGTGGTAATAGTAATAGTTGAGTGTAGTGTAAATGGTCGTGGGGAGTAGTGGGTGGCAGTGGATGGTAGTCTTGGTAGTGGTAGTAGTGCATAGTAGTAGCAATAGTGGATAAAGGTAGTAGTGGGAATAGTAGAGGTAGTGGGTAGTAGTGGATGGTATGGTAGTACTAGTGGCATTTGTGAATAGCAGTAATGGTAGTATAGAGGAGGGGTGGGGGATGGAGGGGACTTGTAGCCCCATAAAATTTGTGATCTCTAATACCTTCTGATGCTCACGGTCATTTCTGTTTTCATCTAGTATTTGCAGATTTCTCATAATGGGAAGTTGTTTCCGACCTGTTCCATAGGGTTTAACAGGCAAAAGTGAATGCATTTGAAACAGGTGTATCTCTGTGTCTGTCTTTTGATCTCTCACAGATGTTATGGTCATCGTCGTGACAACAGAGCCAGAGTGTGAACAGAGAGGAGAGGAGAGGAGAGAAGCGAACAGATTTGGAACAGTTAAGTAAATAGAGATAAATTAGCACATTTGATGCGGATGAACATCAAACCACAAACCCTGACCCCCAGACCCTAACACACCAACATAAACCACAGCAATAAAATAACATACATCTATACATACACACCAACATAAACCACAGCAATAAACAAACATACATCTATACATACACACAAACATAAACCACAACAATAAACAAACATACATCTATACATACGTACACACAAACATAAACTACATCAATAAACAAACATACATCTATACCAATTGAAAACAGTAACTAATGAATAGAATAAAAAACATAAAGCTCAAGAACTTCACACAAATCCTTGCGTCGCCCCCCAACACTGACTGAGCCCCATCTCATAATTTCCAAGGCAAATTGTCATGTGTAAAATTAGATACAGTGGGTAGAGCAGGTTGTTCAATAACAGAAGGGTTGGTGGTTTGAGTTTGGCTCTGTCCTGGTCATGTTCCGTTGTGTCCTTGGGCAAGACACTTGACCCCCCCCCTTGTCTGCAGTGCCCCTGCACTGGTGTATGAATGTGATACACCAGTGATGAATTGGCGACTTGTCCAGGGTTTGTCCCTGCCTTTGCCCTTGAGTAACTGGAATAGACTCCAGTGACCCCCCCCACGACCCAGAAAAGCAGAAAGCGGGTTCAGAAAATTAAATAAATGAATGATACAGAGAAATTACCTGGAAATATTTATATGTCCACAGAGACATTTTTGAAGTTCATTTTATACAGTTATACGGTGTTAATAGTTGTATTTATGGTAATATTTTTCCCAGCCTGTGGGTGGAACCTGAACTATGAGTTCTTTTGGCTTTTTCCCTTCCGGGATTGCATATTTGATTTGGCAGGAGTTTTTTTTACGTTGGATGCCCTTCCTGACACAACCCACTGGACGCTATTTTAGGTGTAACTTTTGCATTCCAAAAATTCATCCCACCCGGATTTGATCCTTTGGTGTGCCGCATTTTGTTCCCGGGCCGCATGTTTGACACCCCTGATCTGAAATCCATTGATAAAACTCGGTCGGTGAAAACCCTACTGTTGAGGATATCCGTCAGCGTCGACAGCGCCCCCTGTGGCCAGTGTGTGCACTGCGCCGCGAGGCTGTGTGCCGTGCACCCACAGCTGGCAGCGGGAGCTGTCTGTTAGCTTTTGTTTGTAGCCTGCTCAGGTACTACAGTCGATTTTAGCCCTGCTGCTTGGCCTTGGCAGAAAACATCAAAGTCGCAGGTAAACAGAAATCACATTAAGTTATTTTTGAAAGCTACAGGTTTAAGGAAACCTGTATTTTTTACGCAAATAAGTTGCTAAATGCAGGCCGCGCTGACCGGTTTTCATTAAAGAGGAAGAAGGAAGCCTGTGCTGTTAGCATAGCTTACCTTTGTTTGCTACCACCGGTACTGTAGGAAACGTTTAAACACATCAATGCAGCGATTATATCGATGGTAAAGTTGCCATGACTCACATGGTGATAAGTAGGCGCTCTTCTTCATGACTGAAGTGTTGTGCATATTTCTTTCCATATAGTTGTTGCATCTTTGGAATATAATTAAGCTAACCCTAGCTAAAGTAGGCTAACGTTATACCTGTTAATAGTGGAGTTGTCATTAACTGTCTTGTGTAACATTCGTCCCATGAATGAAAAGATTGACTCAAGCATTAATTTTTTTATTTCATATTTGCATTTAACGATAACCTAGGTTTTGTATCTTGAGATTGTTTCTAATGAGTGATTACGAGATTTAAACAATTTCCCTCGAGATTAATACAGTATTCTGATTACGAGATGCAAATGTCTGAAACTATACAATCTAATGCAACAACAAGTAACGAGTTAAACCTTGCAAGTTTTCCATAGCTTTTGAAATAAATTAAAACTTCGATTGATTCCAACTATTTCTAGAGGTGTTCTCAACAAATGTTCTAGAGACATTTGTTGATTAGATACAAATGACAGCAAGACATTGAAATCTATAATGAGTTGTCTTCCAGATGCCTGAAATGAATGACATTTTCTGTTCTGTGATTGTTATGCCATCAGTGTGGTGTTAGTCTAATGAGTATTATTCCCTTCACCTGTTGTTTTTTTAGTCATATGTCAGATCCTACCTGAAACAAAGCCTTTTACTGACATATTGCACCAAACATTTGGTGGGAATTTTATGTTGAAGTCACAGCAGAGGGAAAATAGAATACAATAAGATGTTGTCATTCAAAAACCAACAATCAAACTACAAAAAAAATATGGCAGTGGCGCTAAAATGTTATTTCCGATAGTTTCAATAATTTGTTTTTTAATGTAGTAGGTGTAAGGATGACAATTTTAACAATTATGTAAAATAGTAATGACTGTTTTATATAATTGCTGTATGGTGTAATGTTATAAAGCTGGTTTCTAAATCCTCTTGCCTGTGTCCTGATGTGTTATGACAGATGGACTTCACCTTGAGTTGAAGCATTTGTTGGACTGTGTTAAAGTGCAAGAATTAGTATTTTGAATTCATAAGTGATAGGATTTCCTTTAGAGGAATCATGGGTACTGTAGGTATTTTTGGCTGCTTGTGTATGACATTATGTGTTTCAAAGTGACATGAAATTAATGATGTAGCTATTGTTGCACTGCCAAAATGAACTTAATCATACTGTCCTTGAAATGGAAAATTCTTGACAGGATGCATTTTTAGGTTTAAGAAACACATTTTTCTGTCTTTCAGCTGAATTTTTAACTTTACACATTGCATGCTTGTGAAGGCTCTCAGTCGTACAGGAAAAATCCATCGTAGTAAGGGTTTCTTCTGTCGTCTTCTGTACTTGTAGAAAAAGGCACATTGCATTTACACATTGCAGAAAGATTTAGGTTTCATTTAAATGTGTATTTATATATGGGTGTTGCCAATGAAAGCTCTTCCTTAACTTTTTATTGTGAAAGTTGAAATAATGAATGTAAGCGTGAATTATTAACTGTGTGTTTTGTCCTCTTTGGTTTTTGTAGACATGCCAAGTCTTAAGCTGATATCTGCCACGGACACACAATATTCAACCACTGTGTTGAAGTCCATGAATGAGCAGCGAAGTCATGGATTATTTTGTGACGTCACCATCATCATACAGGACAAAAAATTCAGAGCTCACAAAACCATCTTGTCCGCCTCAAGTACATACTTCCACCAGCTCTTCAGCGTGGCTGGACAAGTGATCGAGCTAAACTTCATGAGGGCGGAAATTTTTGAAGCCATTCTGAATTATATTTACAGCGGCAAGATTTTCAGAGCGCGATCGGACATCCTCGAGGAGCTCATAAACGCTGGACAAATCCTGGGAGTGAAGTTCATCGCAAACCTGGCCACACCATTATCACAAGTTAAAGGTCTGCCCGGTTTATCAAAAGACCCAGAAAGTAAAAGCGATGTGGAGATGATGCCAATCATCACAGAGTCCTTCTCAATATCTGCGGAGGAATTCAATCAGACTGTCGCGCCTACAGATAATGATGAGGACTCCGACAATGAAGTCATGTTTGTGTCCAAAACAGATGCTCAAACCAGAGCAAATCATAAAAGCAAACCCGATGAAGTTATCAATTTAGACAAAGCCGATTCAGAAAAAGAACCATCAGAGCAAAAGGAAAAAGAAACGAAAGAACAAGACAAATCCACAATTGAGGTGAAAAGAGATCCTGCACTTCATCAGACTGTCACAAGTCCAAACCCCGGTTTAAAAGACAGCGGTGCTCTGCACAGTCCCAACAGCACTTCTAATGACTTGTCTTCCCCTGCCAGAGTCTCTTCGGGAAGTGCTCCGACGACACCAGCCAGGCCAAGCACTTTCACCCCTGAGCCCTCCAGCGCTTCACAGTCTGCAGACAACAGCGACATAATGGGAGTCCACAAGAAGCATGTCGCTGTCGCAGCTGTGCAAGGAGATTCCAAAATAAGGCTCCTGGACGTATGTGACAACTCGGCAAATAAGACTAGTGTCCCCAAATCGGCCATAACGGCGAAAAAGACAGTTACCCTCCAGACAGCCACAGAAATTGACTCTATTTCTAAAGGCTGTAAAGTATATGCCAATATCGGTGAAGACACCTATGACATCGTCCCGCTGAAAGAAGATCCCGGTGAAGGAGGATCTAAAGCCAATAAAGGCAAAAGAGCATTGATGGCAACGCCACTCAAACCTTTCGACAAGACGCCAGTGTCGCCCAAGGCCGGCCCCAACAAGAAGAAGAGCAAGAACGAGCTCGAAGACCATTACGAGCTCATCATGGATGGGAAGACGTTCTACGTGTGCGTCGTGTGTAAGCGTCCGTATGTGTGTCTGACGAGCCTTCGGCGTCACTTCAACACTCACTCGTGGGAGAAGAAGTACCCTTGCCACTACTGCAACAAAGTGTTTGCCCTGGCGGAATATAGAACTAAACATGAAATCCACCACACGGGAGAGCGGCGGTACCAGTGTCTGTTGTGCAACGACACCTTCTTGAACTACCAAATACTGTCCACCCACTGCAAGCAAGTCCACAACCAGGACCCCAGCGGGAGGAAAGAGAAGGACGACGCAGGCAACAACCTGTACCGCCTGCTGCCGTGTAAGAGCGTGCAGATGAAGGCGTACTCGTGGAGTAACGAGGGCCAGAGTGTGCCCGTCATCTCCGAGGATGGCAGCGTGCACCACATAACTTCCGGCGGAGAGGACTCATCAACCCAGAGAAGAATGTTGCACTGGGATGACGTCTTCGTCGAACCGGATTCTCGGATGCCACCAAACATCCAGCCCGTGGCGGCAGTTAATGCTCCTCCTGCGACACCAGCAGAGTTTGACTTTTCAATACCGGAGACATACTGAGTGACAAGCTGCACCTCTTCATGTACCCGTGCCTTTTAGGTGCCCTCATGTCAAAAACATCGTCTTTCTGTCACGTCGCGATAAGTGTAAACTCGCCCTGTAAACTTGGCTTAAGTAATAATGCAGATCTTCTGTAAAAGTTGAAGAAATAATATTTGCAGTGAATCATGAGATGCAGTCAAAGGAAAGGTCAAACGAATGAAGGGAAACAACGGTTGCTCCAGTCCATGTGTGAAAACGTTATTGGGAAAAAAAAGCAGGTTTAGCTGAAAAGGACTCAGATTAATTGTTGGTGCTTTGTTTGTTTTGGACTTGAGCCTCAAACTCTGCTTCAGTCAGATCTCTGCAAACGGAAGCACAAAGCAAAACCAGTGTCCCAACGTATTTATTTTAGGAGTGTTTTCAAAATAACTTAAAGCTAAATATTTGGACCACGTTTCTGATGATATGAATGATAACTGTCCAATGGCCTGAGGTCAATTTAATGGAAATGGATTTAATAGGAAAAGGGGCGGGGCTTATATACAGATGTCTAATCGGGTGTATTTTTGTGGTGGAGAAGGGTACGCTAAACATTCAGTGTTCACTCTGTTAAGTGACAATTGTTGGAACAGCTTATTATGAACTTGTGCTTAAATTATAAAACTTTTTCCAGGATCTGGCGGAAACTTTACAGACTGTTTTTGGAGAAATCATTCCTGCTTT
Organism: Gymnapogon annona; assembly: GCA_029814585.1. Lineage (NCBI taxonomy): Eukaryota > Metazoa > Chordata > Actinopteri > Kurtiformes > Apogonidae > Gymnapogon > Gymnapogon annona. The sequence continues at coordinate 7,919,353 of JAPTHA010000002.1, forward strand.
CCGTTTGAGCCTTTTCTACCCTTTTTCTTCCTTGTTTGTACAAGAGAATGTTAAATATGAATTGAAATATATTTTATATTAAGTGACTGTTGGCAATCCTGTACTTTTCAGTACCGTGGCAGGGAAGATATTCAATAATTATTTAATTTTTCAGTGGTTGTAAAAAAAAAAAAAATACAAAAAAAGAATGATTATGACGTTTGTTCTCATCTCGTTTTAATCCACTTGTATTTTTTTTCCAACCGTCATGTCTTGACATGTTTTCAATATGCCAAAATCTGCAGGCGGCAATAGACTATAGGCTAGACATTCTACAGCTGTGCTAGGATTGACATGAATCATGTATCGGCCCACACAGATAGCACTTAGTAATGGATCAGAAGAGATACTTTAGTAATATTGTCACTTTTTTTCTTTGTGAGAGAATGTAGCAGTGAGTGTGAGTAAATCAGTAGTACTAATTTTGACAACTATCCTCCCATTATGTCATCAGTAAATTTTTTTTAAAATAAAACAGATTAACCGTGGTATGTGTTTTGTACTTATTTTAATAACATATATAAAGTCTATTGTAATGTAAAGAATAAAATGACGTTAAAATACTCTGTGTGTCTTTAACTGTAAAAACCTACAGTATATTAGTAAACAACCTAGAAATACTCCAACACTGTTCCTAGTCTTGTTTCTGGGTCAATGATGTGATGCCTATTTTTTCTGTCCAACTGAAAAAAATTCTCAATAAATAAAAAAATAACGTATGTCATGCACATAAACAGGGCCGCTGAAATTTGTACAAACATTTCAGTTATTGGTAATTTTTCTGCCTCTGAAGTGACATGTAGTAACCAAGGATAGATGATGGTACAAAATTCTAAACACAGTATCCATCAGTTTGGGCTCCAATATTAATCAGTGTTATACTATGGTGATGTGGATACTATCTGTAGACGTGTTAAATCAATATTAATCAGTGGTGTATGACTGATGTGGATACTATCTACACGTTTTAATTCAGTTGTATGGGTTTTAAACTACAAATGGGTACTGAAACTACATAACAAGGAAGACAGCTGTTAAGGAATACATTTCTGAAATCATGGGTGACAAAAAACAAATGCGCACAAACCTGTGCTTAAATTGTGTATTTAACTGCTAGTAGTTGTTAAGCTATTAAGAATATTAAATCTGTTCATTTTGAGATTACTTAGAATCATGTCTAATTGTTAGTCACCTCAAATGATCTTTTCAGGCTATATCCTATAAAGTCACCTTTGAAAACACTAAAATCCTCTTTAATTTGAGTTTTTGTATAAATGTATGTGTACTATACATTCCAAAGGTTTGAACAAATGGCCAAATAAATCCTTATTTTTAGTATTTAAAAATTAACCTCTTGAAAAGCCTTCTACATCAATGGCCCTTCAGCAGGTCGACTATCACTTAAAGAAACACAGTTAATGTTATTTACACAAAACAATTTTAATTGCATGACAAAGGAGCTGACACTTTCTCAGCCTGAGAACGCATTGTTGAAATTATAAAAAGCTGGGATTAAAATTGAGCGACTGGTTTCATGGATATGGAGTAATTGTACACTTCATACTACATTTCTTCCGTGTCCTTTTCGAAGCGGCTCTTGACCTGTATTGGTGCCGCGTCAGTGAATCCAGCACCGACTGTACACGCTCATTTCTACCTTTGACAATGACACTTCAGCTCACACCCATGTGATTCTACGACTTTAAAAGTGAGAGACTTAAGCTTACTTAATCTTTCTGTATTGGGTGGAAATACAATAAATACTTTCTGGAGTGTTACTGTTTAACCTCTTTCTATAACTACTGCTTCTTCATTAACACTGCTCTGGAAGATAGCACAGTTATTCAAGGTAATTCTTGAATATAGAGGGAAAAGCTGATAAATAGGTACCATGATCTTTATCTGTATATTTTACTGCGCTAAAGGAACAACTGCGTAGCATACTGCTGTACACGCACCATGAGCACGTATTCAAACTTTGCCTCCAACAGTGTACAATCTGTTAAACTATTAACCTCTAAAACCAGGGATGTCAAACTCATTTTAGTTCAGGCACCAAATTCAGCCAGATTTGGTGTGAAGTGGGCGGGGCCAGTACAATAAGAACAGAATTACATGTCAATAATGTCAACTCCAAACTGTCCTCATGTGATGAAAATGTTTACGTCTACAAACTGTCCTTTAAAACAATGTGAATAGCATTAACAACCGCAAAATTCTTAATAAAAAGAAGTATAATTTGAACAATATTATACCTCGGTTAATAATTTATACATTTTCATTACAACTTACAGATCACAGTGGATCTACAAATACATAAAACATTTAGTAACAGGTAGAATATTGTTAAAATTACACTTCTCTTCAGACATTTCAGGTTGTTTATATTTGTTCAGGTCATTTATAAGAAATGAGATATTTAGTGTAAATACAGGAAAATTACATGAAAATATTTACATTTCCAAAGAGAAAAAAATGAAGTTGCGAGTATTTCTAGGTTATCATGATCATATTTTTCAAAAATCTGTACATGTAGCCTGAACTATAATTTTTGCAAATATTTTATGAGTAATTTTTGTGTTTCACAAATTCCATCTCAGGGGCTGGATTGGAGCTTTTTGACGGGCTGCATTTGGCCCACGGGCCACATGTTTGACACCCCTGCTCTAAAACAAACAGCGTCTGAGGCCTACAAATACAGTTCTAGATTAGACTAGCTGGTTGTGTCTATAGTCGCTAAAGATGCCGTAGCTTTCCTCTTACGCTGCGTTGATCTCGTAGGGGCTTGTAGCCGTGGGCTGGGCTCTAGATCCATATAATACAAAGGGGTTTTTTTCTGTCTGTGCCACTTGCGAGAAGCATTTACATAAGTGAAGTGACATAAAGAGAGGTGAACTTAAAGCGCGTGTTGGGACTTGTACAGAGCAGACAGATGGCTGCGGCGCTGAGAGTCCATTTACATTAAGGCAGATAGATGTGTAAACAGTCCTGGCTTTGAAGAGCTCGTCTCTTTCACACACAGTGCAGGCCAGAGTTTGAGTGTCGCCCGGTCAGGCAAACACTTGATCCCTTGTTTTCGGGCCGATCACGTCTTGTGATCATCCTCCTCCTCCTCAACACCTTTGAACGTTCACAGTTTGAAGGATTGTGACGAAAATCCACGACATGTTGTGCATTCCACCCGCTCATCCAGCACCTCTCAGCGGAGCGATGCTGCCCGAGCTGCTGCCACCCCGTCAACCCCGGTTGCTCTAGGGGCTGTAGGGTGGGGGCTTCTCATCGGGGTGGTTGTGAGGGGGGGAGTAACGTGGAGGGACCATGGTGGGCCAGAGGTGGCTGGCTCCAGACTGGGAGTCATCCGACAAACCTGAAGAGTCAGGGAACATGTAGGAGCCCTGCCAGAAAAAAAAGAAGAATTATGATGAAGAGATAGGTTTAGATGGATTTAATCTGAAGTTCGTCAACTACAAATGCTCTGGAGGAATTCGGTGCATAGATGGAGTCCCCTCTACTATAAATACTAGGTATAGACTGACCCAGTTCAAGTTACTCCATCAGCTGTATGTTACTCACCAAAAAGTACATAAATATAAGTTTCATGTATCACCTTTGTGTTTTAGATGTGGTACGGAGGAAGGAACATTCCTTCATTCTACCTGGCACTGTTCTAAATTGGGGGGATGGGGGTCCACCAACAAATTGGACCCCGCCCCCCTTCCAATCAAGATATGGTTGAAGAAGTCAACAGTTGTTTGAACCCGGAGAAAATAACCGAAAAAAAAATAGGATGTACTACAAGTTATGGAACCATTTTTACACTACGTGGAGTATTTGCCAGTGCATTGCATTGGTTGGGCTCTCTGTAGGGCTTAAGGGGTGTAAGGTCAACGTATGTCTCTCTGTGACTCATGCAGGTCATGAGTCATTTCTGTGGTTTTTCTGGTTTTGTTTTGTTTTTTGTGTCTTGCCTGTTGTCTTTGATCCATCTGTAATAGTCCAATGAACAGCCAAACTGAAATTTTTTAAAAAGTACAAGCGCGCTTTACTCATATCACATTACAGGTAAGAAGCACTGGTGAACGTTGGAGTATTGAAGCACATAGTGAACTCATACTGACATTATACGTAGAAAGCTCAACTACTTTAATTCCAAATACAATAAACATCCAACACATTGATATAATGAACTGAACAGAATGGACATGAACTTCACTGCAACGGGTTAATAATGTAAGTTTTCCATGTCAGCAACAGCTGTTGGGACATCGCGGCCCCCATCATTTTTCAGTTTTAAATCTGTGTGACGTATTGGGAATTGAACTAGCTTTGATGGGCTTTCAACTTTCAACCCTTGTAACATCCCAGTCCCAGACGACATTATACGGTTGAAGACCCTGCATTGTACCTGCATGTCGTAGGCTGAGTACGGTGGCAGGCAGGGGGCAGTGTTGTAGTAGGAGTTGAGTGAGGTGGTGGGCAGTGGAGGCTCGGAGGGGACCGGGGCTGTAATGGCTTCAGGCTCGGATGTGCTCTCGGAGGCAGGAGACGGTGTCTGCAGAAGAAGAGCAAAAGTTAACGCTCGTCAACCCCCCTTAATTATATTAGTTACATTCATACAATACAAGACGACGTTCACAACACACAATGACAGGATACAACAGACAAAAAACAAAACAAAAATACACCACTAAAATAAGGGAACAAAAATGTCACGTAAAAAAACGCTCCTAAGTCCTACAAGCCCTGCTCGGGTATATAGAGCTGAACCAATGTGGTGTGCTGGCAAATTTTCCATGTACGATAGTTGATAAATTAATAAAATTGATTTTGATTGGACTGATTTTATTTCTTTTATTGCTCTTACTGTTTGAAATTGATCTCATCTAGTTCTACTTAGTTGTATTGTTTTTAGGAGTGTTTTGTTTGCACTGTGTGGCGTTTGAATGTTTTTACAGTTGTTTTGCTTTGTGTTGTGGATGTTTTTAATCTGTCTAATGTACAGCACTTTCAGCTGTAGTTGGTTTTAAAGTGCTCTGTAGTCAGAAAGTTGGTATGGTAGAGTATAATTGGTTCCATATCTTGTAGAACATCCTACTACTTTTTTGCATGCAGTAGGTTATTTTTTTCCCCAAGTTCACACAACTGTCCACTTCTTCAACCACATCTTGGTTACGCACCATGTCTTTGAAGCCTCCCAGCACTGCAGCGGTGATGATGCCCAGAAACAGAGCCACGATGTTGAGGATGGTGGCGGACCACAGCAGGTGGTACAGATGCACCACATCTTGGCAGCTCTTCACGTCGGTGTATTCGTGATATCCTCCAATCACCTCTACACGGCTAGCCCAGTGGGCGGAAAAGACAGGGGACGGCAGTCAAGCCACTTAAGTCGCCGCATGCTGAGCAATGCACCTACTGTACAATGACAAGCCCTGCGCAGTCATATTCAAGACATACACAGGTTTGGATTTACACATATAGATGAGTCTATAGTTGCAAAGGCTGAGATGAGTTCAGTCCAAATCTGAGTGGAGAAACCAGTGAGCTGCTAAAAAAGCTGGGAAACACAGATGAGCACAACTGGCTGCTTGGACACACACACACACATACACACACACACACACACACACAC
>JAPTHA010000002.1:7934106-7953898 GCA_029814585.1 Gymnapogon annona
TAGCTAGACCTATAAATCACTTAACGCCACTCTTAACGTCATTCTTCATCTACAAAAAATTACAGATTTTTTTCTTTATATGCTATATTTAGCTTTTTGCAACCTATATTCTTGCTGTTAGTTTGTTTATAAATACTGCGCATACATTTAAAGCTATTTTTATTTAGCTTGTTAATTACTTAGCAGGTATATGGTATCATCTTGGACATTATAACTTATGTTCAGTTATTTAGCTACACAAAGTTAAAAATAATAATTTAACAACGGTAGAATGAAGTAGCCCGCTTTAACACATATGGAATACTTTAGGATTCGAAGTACTTGTAAATTTTGTGTAACATTAAACGGACACTGAACAAGCTAGTGTTAGCTTGTAGATACACGTATGCTAACTAATTATATGTGCTAAACTTAAGGATAATGGTCCATAGTGGGTTGAAAATATCATCTTAAAATAAATTCACTCCACCGTCTCTCAGCTTCACGACACCTCCGCAGTTCCCTCATTGTCATCTCTGGGACTATGATCATGTACAAGAATTCAATTGTTGTACATCTGTCTACTCTGTTTTTCTACTCTTTGTATTTAACTGCTGTGACCTGTAATTTCCCCTAGTGGGACAATAAAGGCATCTAATCTAATCTAAATAAACTACTAAATGTCTGTATTATCTTGGAAAAAACAAACATCCACAATTTGTAAGGGCAATTTCTAAACTCTTTAGAACTTGAACTTAGAGATGCATAGTTCTCACATCATAGATATTTGAAGGATAAATAATACTAACAGATTAACCTACTTTTTTGGAGGGTGGGGTGGGTTAAGGGCATTCATTTCACTTGGACTATTCTCAGTGTTAATTCATTCTGAGGAATTTTCAGTTATGTTTAATAATACTAAATAATATGACCCTAAAAAACGAAATAATTACCCAATAGTGAAGCAAGAAATGTGCCTTCAAGTTACCTCAGTTTTCTCCCAGGAGAGTAGGATTAAACTTGTTCCTGTACAACACAGTGCCACCTCTTTAGTATGTTTTATGTTCTTTTTAAGTGTTGTATTTCAGTGACTCAGTTTTTCTTTTGGTTTAGAAGTGTAAGTGTGGACACAAGTCAGAGAGAGCCGCAGACTGAGCCCCGAGCGCCGCCACCTGTCAGAAGTACACTGTTGCATTCAAGGACACTTGAGTGGCGAAATGGCATATGTTGCACTCAGCAAGGTCCGAGATACACATTTTAAATCCAAATAGTTTTTAGGGTCAATAATTGCAAATAACTTTTGTTTTGCCAGCCGCTATTTAAGTTGACTGAATAAAGGCTTTTAAAAATGTAAAAATAGAAAATGAGGGAAAATAAGTAAGTAATTCTATGTCCATTCAGGAGACAATGAAGGCAACGTTGCGTTAACCGTTGAAAGGCGTGTGATCGATGGCCAAGGAGCAACAGCACAACAAGAGAGTGATTATTAACTATTCAACACCACTTAACCAAACATGCAACACACGCAGAATGAGTTTAAGTCACTGAATTCAATCGGGGCCCTGAAAAAAAGTATGCATTTAAACAACGTGTCCATAAATTCGGCAGGAGGGGATATCTCTGTGTGTGTGTGTATAAAAATAAATTTTTGTCTCTGCAGTGTTCGCAGCAGCAGGAAACCGGGGTTAAAGGGTGAAAATGATCACACACGCGACCTCAAACGCATCGGTAAAGCGTGAGATGTTTGTAATTTGCATGAAACTGAACGACTTCAGAGCCATGGCTGGCTTTCTAGCAAGTTCTTTACAAAATTCTGCACCTGAACATCGTTTCCTGCTTGCTGGTGTGAAGAGACAGGATTTGGCTTTACTGTACAATGCACACACACACACGCACGTTTCTGCAGCGTAAATGTCAAAGGGATTTTTTTTTCCATGACGCAATTTCTCTTTTCAAGATTTGAAAAAAAAAGCCTTTAGAAGCCCCCCCCCTCCCACTTATACATGGGGGAACAGAGCGATACGTGACCAGAGGGCAGATGGGATCAGGGGATGAGGACTAGTTGAACTTGACCAGGGCAGAGCTTATTTTAAGCAGTTGCTGCCACAGTGTATAGACCTGCTGGTGTTGGCAACAGTGATTAGCATGCATGCATGTGCATTAACAGCAACTGTACTGTCTCATGTGTGATTTATACTTCTTTTGTGCAATTTAACAAAATATAAAACGCAAAACAATTTAAAAAAATATGTCATAAAGGTCTTAACCTAATGAAGCAACATAGCTGCAGTTGTTGGAGCACATCAAGTATTGGGCTGATGATTGACAACAGTGTCCTGCAGTTGGATAAGCTATAAATATTGTATTCAGGCTTCAGTCTTAGCCCAGCTTAGCAGACAATGGGTGATGGTGTGCGTGTACAGAATGCAGTGCTTCGGCCCGGGCCACTGCCAAAACGTCTCTGGGACCTAAAAAAAAACACACTTTGTATCCCACCCCCAGTTTTCCCCTGTCCTGCGTTCATTCAACATGATACGCGCCTAGTTGAAGGAGGATCTCCACACCACTCCACGCATTAAAACTTTCTAATGAAATCCTCAAACACTTTTTGACAAAAAATATTTTTTTCTCTCCAGGGTCAAGAGGGTTTCGACAAATCAGCCCGCATTTTTATTGAAAAGAAAACTTAAGGTATGTCAAGAGTTTTCAAGTTCATTTCTAGTTCATTAAGTTGATTTCTTTTACCGAAGACGACAGCTCCAGAATGGATGAGCAAAGTCTTGAAAGTATACTCTGTAAGCTGAGTTTACAAGTTTAACCTGGTGTCTCTTTGATGAACATGGTAAATGTGGTCGATGTAACGCACCTTGTCTTTCTGTGAAGAATATGGAGCCCACTTCCACAGAGGGAGGAGCTGAAGAGACGCCCCTAAAAAGTCTCGTAAGTGCTGAGAGAAAACATATCATATTTGATCCACAAAAAGTGAATGAGCTGTTCTATCATAGAAGTGAACTGTGGATTTATATGAATCCATGTAATCACATCAGCAGTAGACACTTAATGGAGTTCTTTAAACCTTACAGCAGATTTTAACTTGACATATTAAGTTACATTTTGGTGAGACTCTCAAGTGTCCTGTGGTTCCTGTGGGATCTGTGTGTCCTGGTCTGTGGATGCTGAGAGTCAGTGAGTAACATCTGGCCGTCAGAGTGGCCCTCCAGCTCTGCTGTTCACAGCTGCTGCTCCAAGCAGGAGGGTCTACTCAGAGGAGGTCAGCTCTCCCAACGAGTGCCACAAAGGTCACCAGCGGGTTTATAATTTGCTGAAACAGGGGACCGGACTGTCAGTGCGATGGTCATTAATATGCAGTGCACAGTCCGACAGTTGAAATTATCGATCATACTGGGATCAGAAGGCATGCTATTTTTTACTGCCGTGATTTAATAAGAGGACATAGGTTGACTGCAGTTGAGAATATGTGTGGTGAGGGCTTTTTCTCCTCTTTTCACCAGCCGCACAAAGTGATTCTCAAACATGGCCAAGAGTTGGAGGAAGAGCAGGAGGAGTTGGCAGAGCACCAGCCTCTGGAACAGGAAGACCTGAACTTTGAGAGGTGGAAGCGCAGACCGTTACCCAAGAGGACTCTCCACCAGAAAATAGACGACTTGAAGACATACTTGTGGAATGCAGAGACGAACGAATTCATGGGCCGCTCTGGAAAGAGCTGGAGTGAGTTGGCGTTTATCAATTCTGTGTTTATTGGAGGGTGTGGGGAAGCATGTTGGGATGAATTATTATCAAAGTGCAGGTCACAAAGGTTTCTATTACTGTAAATTGTGTGTTCAAGAGCCATCACTGTGTTTAAATGTCTTTTAGAAGATGCACTCGGGGATAGTTAAGGGGTTAGATGTCTCTCCAGTCCAGTGACTCCGCTTACTGTGCTGTGAGTGTGTGTGTGTCCTCATACTCAATGTTTACATAGGTGCATGGACAATTCAGAGTGTCCCGACAAAAACAGACTGCCTGGGGATGCATCCCCAGCGGGAGCGCTCTGTTCTGGGCCTCACATTGGCCAGGAATCACATTCCTCTACATCTTACCATGTTCTCCACAGCCTCTTTCCCAAAGCCTTGGTGACCTAACATGCTGATGGCCCCTCAGATGCAATAAAAAGTTTTCTCGATGCAGGAAAAGGTTTGTGGAAGACGTGCCAGGTTGGAGGAGTTTGTTGAGTCAGTGATGATGGAGCACCCTCTTGGTATTCTAGGGTAGTTCTATGTGATGCTCGTTGAGTCCCCTCCCTCAGGTCTGCTTGCAATGGCCAAAAACATGATCCAGCTACAGACTGAGCAGAGGAAATATGCCACTAAAGTGAGCAGCTTACATTAATAGTGGGGCATGTAATGCTGGATCTTAAAGTGCCCGCGAGACTAAGAGCTCATTTCATCTCCATAACCAGTGTGCACACTTGTGCAGGAATGAGGCCCATGTGTCCATTGAAGAAAGGCCCAAGTTGAAGTCTGTGTTGTGTGTCCTGTGAGACGAGTGTGTAAGAGGGGACACAATACCAATGTGGGGTGATTGGGGCTCCTTGGAGCTGGCCGGGCCTCTATGGCTGCAAAAGACCTTCACTACGATGGCAACCGGAGGTTCACTGTGTTCCTGAGTGAAAGGACAGCTGGGAGAATTCTCACTGAGCTCAAACAGAAAGGCCTTTGTGGGATGCAAGACTGGCTGCAGCTAGTCCCCTGTGAAATTGCTCGCACAGCAAAAGCCATTAAATTTAGGGCACGTTTGGCTTGATTAGTTGCAAATGGACTGTTAATTGAAAATTGTAGGACAATGCAGCAAGTTCTCAGGGTTTCCTTTTTTTTTAGACAGGGTTGTCACACATGTTGAGCCTAAACATCTGCCTTGATCTTCAGGTCCAAATATTAAGGGGTGACCGGTGCTTTTGTGTGAGTAAACAAATTAGAGACTGTCCTAATGATAGAGGACTGTTGAGACAGATGACACAGTATGAGCAGAACTGTCACCCGATCATGGTTGACTGCGTCCACTCCGATGGGCTGCGTGAGATGTGTAGTGTGTTCCGAAAGCAGTTCTGCACAAAACCACTCATCCTTGATCCATTCTCTGCTCCTCTCCCCAGGCCTCATCCTTCTTTTCTACTCTGCACTTTATCTGTTTCTGGCAGCCATGTTTGGCGGCTGTTTGTTTTGCCTCATGTGGTCCATTAGTCCCTACCATCCCACCTTCAATGACAGGGTGATGCCACCAGGTAAATACAACATTATAATCCTCTCGCCACTTTGCTCCGTTCACTCCTTCTGTCTGTCGCTTCTACTTGAGTCTCGGCACAGTTGACTGTCTCTGCGTCTCCACTGGCAGGTATGACGATGGCCCCACACCTAGAAGGCCATGACATCGCCTTCAACGCCTCTGATCGCAAATCCTGGAAGAAGTATGCAAGGTCAATGGATGAATATCTAAGACGTGAGTTTATAGTTAAAAATCACAATGGCAGAGTGACTGTGATAGTCGCAATGAGGCCTGATGAGGCATGCAGAGAGTTAATCCTCATTTTGGGGAATAAAGTTGGGGGGTGTTGGGTTTGTGATGAAACATGGAAAGAATTTATTGTCATCTCCGGAAATAAAGCTGGAGGGGGTACTGATAGGGCATGCAATGAGTGATTCCTCATCTTTGGGAATAATGTCAGGAATAAAATTTGGGGGGATACTGATGAGGTGTTTCAAAGAGTTAATCCCCATAAATCAGGAATGAAGCTGGGGGGGGGGTCCTGATGAGGCATGTAAAGAGTTAACCCTGATCTTCGTTACCTTTGTCCCTTATTCCGTTTGGTTTTTGCAGGGCATGCTGGGAAGGGAAGCCTCTTTGTGGGCAGAGTGCGCCCATTGAATGTATTTTTTTTTTCACACCCGCTTTTGTCAGGCTTCCTTAATCAGAGGCCTGAGCCTGGCAGGAGTTTATTTATGACCTCTTCTCTCTTCGGCCCTCCCTCTCTTTTGCCTGCGTCCTTTTCCTTCTCTTGCAGCGTATAACGATGGTGCTCAGGAGAGGAAGAACATTCGCTGTACGCAGGACAGATACTTCATGCAGGACGACTTGGAGGAGAGTGCGGAGCGGAAAGCATGTCAGTTTAAGAGGTCCTGGTTGGGGGACTGTTCGGGGCTGCAGGACCCTCACTATGGCTACTCTCAGGGAAGGCCGTGTGTTCTCCTTCGAATGAACAGGGTAAGATGAGAGTTAGGCAGTGGTAAACATTTACACTCCAGGACCTGTATGCGTACAATTCTGAAAGTACAACCGTATGTATCAGTAAATGGAGACAGGGATTATGTTACTGTACAATGTTTCAGTGAGTGACACCTTGTGGACGTGGACGAGGAGACACAAAGCTATGTCTGTTTTCCCCTCTTTGCACCACTTTGAAAATGACCTATTTGTTCTACACAAACCTTATAGAAAGTAATAAAATATTCGGGAAATATAATTAAACTGTCTTGTCTTAATATGCAAAACCCAACTGTGGGATATACAAATGCTGTTGGACTGGATTTTTTTTTTCAGAACATAGAAGTAATGTGACAGCTCACAGACCATATGGATCCTTAAGTGTAAAAAAAAAAAATCCCCTAACTAAAAATAACTGTGTTCATTCAAAACACAGCTTTTCAAATGAGCTGGTAAACTGTAAGTAAGTATCTTGACTAAGATATGTAGAAAACCTGTTTGAATTTGTTAGTGTTTATACTTAGTATTAGCCAAATAACTTGGTATATAAAACATGGTTAACATTATTTTTTAGATATTCAGTTATTCATATTCGTGGTTTGCAGCCTGGACAGTTATTGTACAAGTTTTTATATGTAGGTTTTATCCTCTATAATGATGTTATATGATAATGTTCACCCCCTCCCCATCCTTACAGATTCTTGGATACTTACCTGGACAAGGCAAAGCAGTAAATGTGACTTGTGAAGTGAAGGTAAAAGTATTTCTTGGAACTTTAATCTCCAGAATCAAGCAGGAATATAAATAAAGATGACATGATTTACATTGTCTTTCAGAAAGGACCACCAGAAGCACTGGGAGAGGTCCAGTTCTTCCCAAAAAGCATTTTTGACTTGAAGTACTATCCATACTACGGGAAGGCCAGACACGTAGGTTCTATGTTAAGACCGGACATTTGATTGTCTAGGATTTGTGTTTGCAGTTCCACCTGTGACCGTCTTTGGTGTGTCCTCTTTTCAGGTGAACTACTCTTCACCGGTGGTGGCGGTGCGTTTTGCAGGAGTGCAGTACGACACTCACATTCACATACAGTGCAAACTCAACGGAAAAGGCATCACAAATGATTCGCCCACTGACCGCTACCTGGGCAGCGTGACCTTCTCTTTGGAAGTTGGAGCATAAAACAACGGTGTCAGTTAGCAGAATGCTCCAGAGACAAGAAGGCAAGAGAGTCAACCAGAAAAAGCAAAAAAAAAAAAAAAAATATTTTACATTAAATATGTATGGCCTTCCCTCATTTTTCACTTACCACATCTTCTGCTGTAAACAAATTCTTCAACAGTGTTATTGGAAAATTTAGCTAGATATTTACTCCTGTATCATCCACTCCGTATCCTATCTGAACCTTGAGCGTGCATCTGGCACCTGCGCCCGCAACAAACAGTGCTGAGCACACAAGTACGTAGAGGGAGTTACAATTCAATTCTTGATAATGATTAGTGAGATTAATCAAACTAAAATATAATCTGCCCAATAGTTAGCATATCTGGCTATGCAAATTATCCAATTATGACTTTAAACATTAATAAGTAACTAGAGATGTTTTGTTGGGTTAGGATATTGTTTTGTGTGCACATGTTGCATGACGAAGTGTACTAATTCGTTTTGCATTATATTTTTCAAACATATATATTGTAAGAATTCAAAGAACTATCATGCAAACACTGAAAGCAGGACTTGTACTGTACTTACACAGTAAGTAAAAAAAAAATGACTGCAAAATACGCTATTACTTTATTTTTGTTGAATAGAGCAGTGTTATGATAAAACATCACCAGCCAATTCTTGCTTTTTGTAAAAACATCTGCTTTTGAAAATGAAATACTACACAACTGATCAATAAAATGACAAAGTACTGTGAAGTAGTTGCTGAAAGGTGTGTATAACTATTCTGTGATAGCATTAATCTTGCCTGAAATGTGCTACTAAATTTGGTTATCGATGTTGTATTTATTCGTACTATAGATATTATAATAAATACAATGTTCTGTATGTACTGTAAGTTTTCTTGGGATTTGTAACATTATTACATCAATAATATACTTCACACACACCTGGTCACAGCGAGGTAAGTCAAAATGCACTAATTGTACTGAGATTTAAGCTTTAAAGGTAAATCCATTCTAAGAGACAATTTATTTGGATTACACACGACACATTATTAAAAGCCAAGTCAAACTGTTTGTGTCATCACTTCCGTTCATCATGTGGCGTAGCATTGTGCGCCACAGCTGTCATTGACCTTTGAATAGGGTCATAAGCCACAGCGACTGTGCCCCTCCCGCCATAAAACCAGACCCAGGAACCCCTTAAAAATAATGACAATGATACAAAACAAGAACGAAACTTTATTTAATTTGTACCCCACTCGTGTTGAACAAGCTCATCATATCACATTCTTCTTCAGATGGAGTCAAGCTTCAAGCAAGCAACTCAGAGGTGCACAAAAGAAAGGCACGAAACTGTCAGGGGAAGGGTGTGTGTGCATGTGTGTAAAATGGTTAAATGTAAAGAAACGACTCAGAAAACTGAAATGGTGAGACCGAAACCAGCAGGTAAATCTGTCGCTCCTGATCGTTTCTGGCTTTTATCTGTCCCACTGCAGGGCTCTGTAGCCAGTCTCAATTTAACCAGTACTTAGTGTTCATTAAACCTGTGGAAGTCATTACCCAGGGGAGATCATGAGGTGACCAAACTGTAATTACTTCACCTAATACTTTTATAGTATACATCTTTAAGCAAGAAAAGTGCATTTCGAGAAAATAAAGTAAAACTAGTGACAGTTAAAAATTCAAAACAGATTATTTAACTGGTCCCAATGCTGGTAAAGTGTCTTATTGAGTTAGTGTCCCTTTTTCTTTCTTTCCATTGTTAAAGCTAAAATTAAGTGACTGTAGCAATGTGAGGTAATGTGAGAAATGCATGGGAGTGAAGAGTAGGTCTGTTAGCTTGCTCATACATTCAAGTCATCAAACAACAATGTCATTCATTCTATACAAGAGAGTAATTTACACATATACTATTATACAGCACAGAAACCAAGAGGAAAAAGCCTCCGGGGTGGGTTTAGGGTCTCTGGTGAGGAGGTGGGTGGCTACCAACCGCCATAAATTCTCATTTTAAAACATGCAATCAATCTATAATCAAACAATGTAATATTGATCATAAATGTTTTGGGACTGGATTCAGTTACTGGCATCAAAGCAAAGCTTTTAAAAAGAAAAAAAAAACACTGTTGGGTTAATTTTCAGAAAAACAAGCTCAAGTTTATCTTTAGGTAGACCTCACAGGAAACAGTAAAAGAACAAAAATATTTGGGGGTGTTTCTGATGCATCGATGGGTAGGTGTTTTTTTGTTGTAATAGCTGAGGGTTTGAAAAAGGGTGAGCGGCAGAAGCGGCCGGGAGGGATTATACAGACTGGTAGCCAGTGCGACTCTTCCTCCGGCCAATAAGGTAAGAGATAAGCACAAGGATGATTAGAAAGCTGAGCGCCACGCCCACAGCAATGGGCACCAAAAAGCTCAAATCAGAGTCCAGGAAGCATTCCTCAGCTGACAAACACAAAGACAGAGAGGAGATAAGAGACAGAGGGTTAGTCAGAAAACACTGCCCAGACGAAGGGAGATCAGAGTGGGTTAGACATGAAACAGAGGAGGAGGAAGAGGAGTGGAACCTATGAATCATGAGGAAAGAATCCGGACTGCATGAAGACAGGCTTAGTCAGCATTAGAGCCATCAAGCAAAATCGATCAGAGGAAAACTGTTATTTATCAATTTAGAAATCATCATTTAGACCTGGGATTTTCAACCCTAGTCCTCGAGGCACGGTGTCCTGCATGTTTTTGATGTTTCCCTCTTCAAACACACCTGGACGTCATTACAGCGTTATCAGGCTTCTGTAGAGCTTAGTGATAAGCTGATCATTAATTGAACCAGGTGTGATGGAAACAACTATCTAAAACATGCAGGGCACTGTGCCTCAAGGACCGGGGTTGTGAATTCCTGGTCCTCGACAGAGGTATCCTGCAGGTTTTAGCGGCTTCCCTCTTCAAACACACCTGGACGTCATTACATTGTTATCAGGCACCTGCAGAGATTTGTGGCGAGCTGATAATTGAACCAGGTGTAACATCTAAAACATGCAGGACACTGAGCCTCTGGGGCGTAAAAACCTGGTCCTTGAGGAACAGTGTCCTCCATGTTTTAGAACACACCAGGCAGTCATACTGTTATCAGGCTTCTGCAGAGCTTACTGATGAGCTGCTCATTCATTGAAGCAGATGTGATGGAAGAGGGAAACATCTAAAACATGCACAACACCGTGCCTCAAGGGCTTGATTAAAAAAAACCAAAACAAACGTAATTACTACATGGCACGAGGTTACAGTGAAACATCAAAACAAACAGTGGTCATTTGTCACAATTAATTTAAGGCAGCAATTCAGTGACTATATTTATATATATTTATATATATATATATACATATATATATAAGCGCGTGCGTTTGACTAAAACGACTCATAGCCCGTGGCCATGTTTCTCTTTCTTCCGATGAAATAGGCCAGCAGAACAATAAGAATGAGAACAAACAGGGCAGCTCCGACAGCTATGGGAATAATGAAGTTGTCCTCATCATCAGCAGGGCAGTCCACAGCTAGAGTGAAGAGAGCAGAGAAGTAAATGTCTTTAAAGAAACACCCAATGAAAGCGCGGTCGAAGAAGAGATGCAACCCAGGAAACCTGCTGAGGCCAAGGTATGAGGAATAAAGGAACATTTACTCAAGTGTCCTCGACACCAATGCATTTTTATTTGCACAAAAATACTAAAATGCTCCATTTCCAATCTGACACAATGTGCAATCCAGTTTAATGCAGCCAACAGCGTAAAGATGGAGATGAAATCAGCAGTTGCTTTGAGTTAACAACACACAACATTGGGACGGTCTTGCAGCATAAATTCCCTTTAATATATATATATATATTTTTTTATGTTTAGATTTGGAGATCAATTAAACGAGGGGGAATTATAATTACAAAATAACAAAGTGCATGACACTACCACAGAACTGACAAATATCTGTCGTTTAGATCAACTGATAAGGTGAACGTTGTTGAACATTAACCTTTACAGTCATGCTGCAAAACCGTCCTTTTAATTAAGGCAACACAGTTTGAATAAAGTCAAAATACACAAAGAAAAATCTAAATCTCAATTATTCATACACCAAAAAAAACATCCTAGGAGATGAAATGTGATTTCACTCTGGTTGTTTCTCATACTTAAAGTGGATTTGTGCCAGCATGCCTCCAGTCCTGCGGAGCTGGAGTGGGGCTGACATTTCGCAGCACTCTGCTGTAAAGCAATAATACACAGCAGCTATCGCATGTCACATTGGCTTACTATCATTACAAATATGCTTATTTAAAACGCTGTAATATACTCCTGATACTCCTTCACTGCAACTGGCATCAACAACAGCCCTGAATGCCTCATCTCTGGTTTCATATTAGGAGAATGGGGAACAATATATTGTGCTTAAAGTTTTGGTAATTTTAGATTTCATTCTGTGGACCAATTAGAAAAGACGAGTATGAATTCAAAAAACCTGGACCCTAATTACAAAGGATAACGAATGAAACTGCAGGAAATGAAACTTGGACAATACAGATACAATACTTGATTAATAAAAGTAACCTTCACTATGTAACAAGGGAATTCATTTTGCGACTTTTAGTGAATGTCTGCAGTCCACTCTTGGGTGTGTACTATTCCAAGAAGAGCAAAGACTCCTCCTGGAAGAAACACACCTAAGGATATGCTTTTTCTTTAAACCGTGACGGTCCTGTTTTTCTCAGTCAATGCAAAATGTTGTAGAGACTTTATGATGTGAAACCAGGTCTGCTGGGGCTTTAACGTCCCCTGATCCAGCTGCAGCCTTCAGAGCCCAGACCGAGCCTACACACAGGTGAAATAAACGTGACACAGTTTCAATACCTGCATAATTCAACGAGTGCCTTAGTGCATTTTCACGTAAGTACCCTCTGCTCAGACATATCTGTGCTGAGTGGGTATCTACACAAGAAAACTATCCCTTTTCTAAACCTAATGCCAAAACCTGCAACGTTCTCATATAAAACAGCTGATCTTTTTCAGATTGTGATTCTCTCTGATTTGAGATTGTGCAAGTGATTAAAATAACCCAAAAAACTTTTAAACATTGGACATTTTGACACATTAGAACAAGAAAAGGATAAACATCATTAACAACATGCCATTTCGCTAGTTATAGGAAGTGAGTTTGGTGCAAACTGGCTGACTGTGTTCACTGTTGTATGCATGTTTATAGCTCTGTCTAAACTTTTCCTGCTCAAGATGTCAAAGGTCTGTTATTGTTGAAAATTGTTGTTTTGCACACATTCAGATATCACACTAACAGAGCTGCATAAACACCTGCTCCCCTGCTCTACAGGGGAAGAACATCTTCTGACTTTTCTTTCCAAATGGGGAGACCTCCATCAGTATTAGTGAATTTCTGACAATAACTCTTATTCCTCTGATTTGTAAAGATAATTCTATTGACCGCTTTGGAAACTGTTTTCCTGACACGAAGATATTGTAAATTAAATAAATTTGGATGGAAAGTCAAATCATTACGGCAGTAGAAACTAAAATTTGCATATAATGGAAATAATCACAAAAGCAAACAAAAGGGGAATGTAAATGTGAGGATAATTCATTTGTAGACAGGAGCAGTTGTTTACCTGCTTGACTAGTTGCAGCTACTTCCCATCACCATCAGAAACGCCACCTGATTTGTCACACAACAGGGAAGGCTTGCGCCCCCTGCTGTGTGACGCATCCTGAGCAGCGGGAAAGAGACGTCACAGCAACATCATGTGGTGCTTCTGATGAATGCTACAGGAAGTCGGTGAAATTAATCGAGAAGGTAAACAGCTGTCTGTAAATTCACTTATCTTCACATTTATACTTGAAAGATTCAATGAACCTTTATCAGATGAAAAGGGAATGTAGATAAAGCAAGTGCATGATCCTGCATCTGGAGAAACAACATTTAACTTAAACCAAATGCCACACGACAGATATCTATGTTCAGATAATGCAGCTGTCAGACTTCAGGAAACCTGTATTCTGCACAATGAATGTGTTGAAAGACAGTTTACTTTTTGTGTGCAGGGGCTAATTTTAATTGTGGTAAAAAGCTTTTTTTGTGGATCTGACACTTGCCCACTTATAAAGACAAAAAGGGGAGGTAAAACATCCAGAACACACAATCAAAACAATAACAGAAAACACAAAAAAACAAGGGGGTAAACAAGTTTGGTCCTTGAGGAAAAACTCTGATGCTTCCATGTCTACATGGACTTTGCCATCTTCTGAATAACATCACCTGAACACACTGCAGGTCTTATCGCAGAGTGATAACTGTAACACAGTCGACCAGAAAAAAACAACCTTGTGCAACATTTTCCGTTTGAGAAAACTGTTAGATTAAACTGATCACCTCCCAATTGAACATCTTCACATGAAACCAAAGGACCAGGCTTGGGAACCCCATGATATTTCAGGTGTGATTACAAACTGATTTTTATAGGGTCTGATATCCAACATATGTCTTTCTTCGACCAATCACATAAGCGATCACTACAACGAGAATCAAGCCAGCCAGAGCAGCGCCAACAATGATTGGGATTAAGATGCTGGTGTCATCCCCTGAACATTCCTGGGCTGCAGATAAAAAGAAAATCAGTCAATAGGTGGAACAGTCAATACTCTGATTGTCAACAGGGTCAGCATGCATTTGTACACTTCACCATTAACAATTAAAAAAGAAAAAACACAGATCACCACTGGAGGAGGTGTTTAGCTCATATTCGTAAACTACAACTGTGATTATTTTACTAATAGACTGAAATACTGTGCTCACACATTCACTAGTGAATATCGTCAGGGAAATAATGAACCAGATTTAGTTACAATATATTAAAAAGTACAAAAGTGAAAACACCCTAAATGCACATGCTCAAGGGTTTATATATTAGGAAGTTCACGTATGTTCTTACTGCAGTAATTCATATGAGAGTCTGACCAATTAACTGAATATTGTTATTACAGTAGATAAGATCTGGAAAACTATCAGTTAAACTCTATCACTGGGGTGTCACCTCAGGGGACACATTCATTTAAATTTAATCTGAAGTGAGTCAAACCAGTAAAATAACCTAATATATATGTATAATGTCAATTCCAAACTTTTCTCTATGATTTAGAGTGAAAATTTTTAAGTTACATTATGAAAATGTTTACATCTAAAAACTATCCTTTAAAGCAACATGAATAAACATGACCAAAGTGAAAAGTATCATTTTATATATTCAGTTTATAAGTTATACATGTACATTATAACCTACAGATCAAAATGGTTCTACAAATACACAACACATTTAGAAACAGGCAGAATATTGTTATAATTGTAACATTTCAGGTTGTTCATATTTGTTCAGGTTACTGAGGCGTTTTGCTAAATTATACTGTGTATTACTGTAAATGCATGATGGTGTTTGGAGTGGAGTATTTATAGGATTTCATGGTAGTATTTTACTGGTGTGAATGACTTAAATTGGTCTGAATGTGGAACCTGAACCAATATTATTAATATCTTCATTATAATTTTAGCATTGCACAGATTCTTCCCAAGGGCCATCTGGAGCCTTTCGGCTGCATGTTTGAAACCTGTGCTCTATCCTGTAAGTTAAATATGCACTAATGCCTATTGTCCACTGTCAGTATCAGCTTGACTTGGCTGTGATAGAGCAGAAAGAACCAGGTACGACCAGATACCACTTCTACGACCAAATTTGCACAAGGTTCCAAGTGGAGCTCACAATGTCGGAAGATGAATGAATGAATGAATAACACAAAACTATGCAGATCATGGATTGGACAATGCAGAATGGTTGCCACGTCAGCACATAACAGTATGTGTCATTTTGTGAAATGGGACACAAGGCCAAGTGATCAGAAACCTCTGATAATATCGACCCACATTTTCGAGTAGGATCAATCTTGATAAAGTGACCAAAGGTTTGAAGTCTAAACAACTGTACTTTGGCCTGAACAAAACCTTCTAAAGACTCTAGAGAGTTTGTGTTATGATGACCAGCCACAGTGAGGATGCACTGTACCTGTAGTGGAACTTCAACCTGTTCTGAGATAAACCAAGTCAAAGTGAGTCAAGGCAAGTCAAGCTGATAACATCAGTGAGGAAGAGGGGCAACACCAGCTGCCAAATATTTAGAACGTACGGATACGGAGGATGACTTACCGGTACTGAAATCATTCTTTTTGACTCCAAAAGGCTGCACCCGAAGATTGAAGGTGAAGAGACTGAGGCGGTCGGAGATGGTGTTGTTCTGCTTTTTGTTACACATGTAGGAGGTTCCCAGGGCTGCCTCCCACAGACTCAGGTTGGTTTTCGCTTCTGAAAACACCATGCCTTGAAAAAAGATAAGTATATACATGAACCTGCTGCTCAGTGTCGGGTCTAACATGCACGGGGGTAGGGGGGTGATGATTGTAATTACCAGAGCTCATCTTTCCAGTGGCATTCAGAGCATCGAGGCGATATCTGTGAGAATCCTATTGGAAGGAACATATACAAGTTGAAAAATATGTATCAAACATATGGATTTTAAAGTATATCAACATCATGTATTTTCCCAGTGTTTTTGAAGACTAAATATTTGGAGGGGGGTCTTCTACAGACTCTTAGGTCTATCCCGTTCATTTTGGGTGATTATTAATATCATACCTGAGCACTAAAAAAAAAAAAGGGAGAAAGGCAGAGTGCAGATGCTAAGAAAGCAATAGCTAAAAAGACTTAAAAAATAATGGATACAGAAGTCCGCTGGGAACCTACTACAGCCATTAGATGAGGAAAAGGAGTCCTTTTAGTTGATGGTCTGACTTTACGATTTTATGTTTGTTTGGTTTCGGTGGTGAGCCTAATCTTTATAATGTAAGGAAAACCCTGTTCTGCAACTACTAATGTGGAAATAAAGAGGATCGTTTTAGTCGCCCTACATACAAACATGATCAAACTTACTGAAAAACAGGAATAAAGCAAAAAGATATGCAACTTAATTTGTAAGAATAAAAATTAAAATAATCAGTGTAAAATATTAGGGAAACGATGTTCTCTGGTTTAAGGACTTTTAGACTTTACTTAAATCCATCTTGATCATAAACTCCAAATATTTTGTCCTCCATTAATTCATTAACAGCCTGTTTCCTCTGTAAAATACATTGTTAGAAGAAAAAACCTGCAGTTCTACAGGGTGTGGGAGGAGTTACTAATACAGCTATTTATTCAGCTTGTTCTCTCAACTTTGTTGAATATTTACCTCAATGAATCAATACATTAAATCAAACAAGGATAAACACACTCAAATCCATAATCCAAAAATAATTGAGTTTACAGTCATAAATCGTAAAAAGTCATAAGTCATAAAAAGTCTAAATGACAGAATATTTACTTCCATCCATCTTATCACAACAGGTTTTGGTTTATCTAACAGACGGCAAATTTTACATTAATCACATAAGATCTAGATTTAATTGAATAATAGAGACAAAGCCTTAAATGGAACATGACCTAGATACATTGCAAATTCACTGATCAGAAAGATTACAAAGAGTATCGGGGATGCAGCCTCTGTCAACTATGCACTAAAACTATGGAATACAATTCCCAAGGACATTAGAGAAGCTGAATATATTTAAAAACAAATTATAACCCTTCTAATTTTCATTGGTCTTTTGAAGGGAGATAAATGGGGTTGCAAACACTTACCCTGAACGTGCACTATTTTTATTCCGGTCTATTGAAATTTTATAATTTCATGAATGTCACTTGTTATTGCATCTCTTTCACTTCTGTTTTACGCAATTTTGTTGAACTTTCATTTTATTTCTTGTACTTTTATCTTGTTGAACTTTTATTATTAGTGTGTAATAAAATAATCTATTTCTTATTTCACCCCTGTATTAAGCCTTTTTATAAAAATGTTATTTTGTTTCTTGTAAATGTTTTTAACTGACTTCTGAAGGACTTTGGGCTACAATTCTTGTATGAAAGGTACAATACAAATAAAGTACATCATTAAGACATTTTGGGTTTCATGACAATCTGATGGCTGCATAGACGTGCAGCTTGCTATATGGCCAGGGGTGCCATTTATTTATTAAAAGCCATTTCAGAGGCATCAGGAATCTATAGCAACTGAAAACAGACTCACATTGACGAAAGAGAACACCATGGTCACCGTGGAAAACTCTAGCACCAGCTCACTGCTGCTGCCACCACAGAATCCAGTGGCTTTGGTCCCGTTAGTTTCCAGGTTCATCTCCTCATATTTCTAAACCCCAGGGACGACATCATTTTAAAACCTGGAAAAGCCACTATGTTTTCACAATGACAGTGCCATACTTCTATGTTTATGACTGTACCTCTCCTTGCTTCAAACCAATCCGCAGGCCAAAGTCAGCCAACAGACAGAATGCTGTGTCGTTCCCCTCTGGCTTGATGCTGTACTTCCCAGTTGGGGGAGCGGGAAGGGGAGGGGTTGGGGTGGTGGGAGGCAAGGTGGTGGTGTTTGTGACAGGAGCCGCAGTGGTGTGTGTGGTAGAGGTAACAGTGGTGGGGGCAACAGTGGTAGCAGGTATATCAGCAGGACAGGCGGTAACTGCACAAGGAGAAAAAAAAAAAAAAAAAAAAACACAAATCAGACCACAAGAGGCAACAACCGATGACAACATACTGTAGACTGTATACTGTAGACCACTACCTAAAGCAGGGGTGTCAAACTCACTTCAGTTCAGGGGCCACATTGAGGCACATTTGATGTGAAGCGGGCCGAACCAGTAAAATAATAACATAATAATATATAAATAACATATAAATAATGTCAACCCTGAGCTTTTCTCTATGTTTTAAAGTAAAAAAAAAACAAAAACCATCCCAAAAACACGGTCAAATTAAGTGTAATTTTAACAATATTCTGCTTCTGTTTATCATTTTCCCACGTACATTAGAGCTGACAGATCACAGTGGACCCACAAATACACAAAACATTGTTTAAATTGTGCTCAACTTCTCTGAAGTCATTTCAGGTTGTTCGTATTTTATTCAGGTTTTTCACCTGTTTTGTAAAATTAGACTTTGTTTTACTGTAAGTACACATAAACCTTTGGAGTTGTGAGTGTTTCTAGGTTATTATGGGATGTATTTTACTGTTCTGACCCACCTGAGATTAAATTGGTCTGAATGTGGAACCTGAACTAATGTTATTGTTAATACCTTCAGTGTCACTTTAACATTTCACAAATTCATCTCAGGGGCCAGACTGAACCCTTTGGCGGGCCGGATTTGGCCCCCGGGCCGCATGTTTGACACCTGTGACATAAAGGATGAAATGTGATATTGCATCTTACTTTCTTCACTCTTGGAGCCGTTGACGACAAAAGCCTGGATGAGGACGTTCCACAGAGTCTGAGTGACCGTGCCAACTTCAATTACGTCTTTACTCTTGCAAGAATAGCAGGTGTCCATAGCTACACCTGCAATGGGTAGCTTTTTGGTGACGGTCTTGGTGTCTAAAAGAAATTCAAAACATCCCAGACTCAGCCCACTCACGTATTCAGCTTTATTTTGTCTCGGTTTGCACTGTGAGGTTTAACAGTTACCATTCGATAAGGGATCGTGGAAGATGGTGGAGTCCCTGAGATTGTAGGAAAAGGTGAGGTCGTCTGCTTGGTATGATTTATTACTCAAGGTGAAGTGAATGCTCCATGAGTGGCCGTCTCCAAACTTAATCTTCAGCACTGAGGTTGTGTTAGCACAGGTACTTTCATTTGATGTGAAATTCTCTGGGATATTAAACTCAGCTGTGACATTCTGAAAATGAAAAGAGATCAGAGTTCATAAAGGTCTGTGTAAATCCATGCAACATCTTTTTGGTCCTGGGCAGGGAAAGTAAAACCCAAGCATGAAGCAAATGCACATAAAAAAAACATAAACCAACACTCATGAAGAAAAGAACATCAGTAGCATTTCCATTGCACACACTGCACTGACATTCATCAAATATAGCTGCAATCTCTTAGAAAGCTGAGATGATCCATCAGTTACAGTGATAAGAATAAAGGTTAGTGAGTAGGATTTTAAAAACCAAAACAAACTGCTTTTTGAACCACAATTCACTCGTGAAAAACAGGACATAACAGTGACAGGATGTGGACCAGGAAAACTCAACCTGAAATGCTGAATAGCAAGAATCTGTTCACTTTGTGGAAAACAGACTGTCCCAATTTCCCTTTGCTGAGATAACATTTTCTCACCATGATAAAGTGACTGTCTTATCAAGGGGCGTTGCCAAATCAACTACGCCAAGTATATAAAAAGCAAAATACAAAC
>JAPTHA010000002.1:7954211-7974979 GCA_029814585.1 Gymnapogon annona
AGTTTTGTCAGAATCATATAGTCTCAGACTAGTTTTAAGTCTAACACACACACACACACACACACACACACACACACACACACACACACACACACACAGAGAGAGAGCCACTCACCTTATTATCCTTTGTTTCATATTCAACTGTGAAGTTGACCATTAGATTGGCGTAGAGGCATAACTTGCCATCTTTGTCATTGACTTTCACCTCAATACCTCGTGACAGGTGGATTTCTTGGAAGCAAAAGCAAAAAAAAAAAACAAGAGTTTAGATTGAATACAATTAAAATATATATTGCACATGAATTTGAAAGAACTTAATTTGCACAAAATAACATTGTGGCGACATTCATTCATTCATCTTCAGATGAAAGAAAATTAAACCCTCTAGTAGAAGGCAGGACAGCATCTTTACCCTTGAGTACAGCTTAAAGGTACCTTGGAATTTCCTTTTTACGCACATGTATACCTATACTCCAGTAGATGTCAAAAGGGAAAAACTTGCTTTATTCTACTACAATTAACAGCCATCTGGACGTATCCTCAAATGTGCTGGCTTCTAATGTGTATAGTTAACTGACGAATCTATCTATATTTAGAGTTGAGAAAATTCTCCTCATTCTTAAGGGAAGCAAACAATATAAAGGTTTCTTGGATTAGCAGGAAAATGCACAGACACAAGAGATATGACTGTTTTTCTTGAGATCATGACAAGTTTGTAGTGATACTATGATGATCTGACAGAATACAATAAATACATTGCTACTAAAAAGTATAAGCCAGTCAATTTGCCAGGATCTTTAAGCAAAATGTAATAATGTAGTAGGATCATGACTGCATGTTCTGAACATTAACTCAAGCAAGGTTCTGGAATTTGAGATCTATAAAACTTCTACCACTGTTTACCTGTATTCTGAAGATAAACCATGTTCCTGGCTGCTTAAGATACAGATTAGACATCTTAACCGAAGCTAGGTCAAGGTCCAGTCATGCAAAATAAATCAATACAGTTTGCCTTTCTGGGGTTACCAGCTCAAAAAAAACCCCCAAAAGACAAGCAACTCTGACACAATCTCTTCTAAACAATTCACAACTGTGTGATCAGTAAATATGCACATGATACGAAAACTCGCAATCACATAGCTTAAATTCCAAATTAGGTCACATGACTTGAGGATCACAAAGGGGTTGAACACTATAAAACACTTATCAGCAGCACTAAGGTAAACAAAATAAGGACAAACGTGCTAACCTTCGTCATTAAGAATAAAGGCCTGCCTTTTACCGCCGCCGTTTAGAGAACGCGTTGTTGTTATTGGTTTGTTTTTAGATCAAGTCGTCTACTTGATAAACCATAAGGTTGTTTACCAGGTCGCTCTGTACTGTAAACTGCCGAGCGTAGCTAATGCTAGCTTTTTAAACCGGTTAATGTAATACGTTACGGGTTAAGGTGGAGTTATACGGTGCATTCACATCCGGTCCGATGTCTTACTTACTCAATGTTTCTATTTACAAGTATAAATACCTCACACGGATACACAATTTATCAATTTCATACAACCAAAACAATGGTTAGCTTACATGATAGTAACTTCAGCTAACGGTTAGGTAGCTATGCTAACGTCGCCTACTCGATAACACCGTTAGATAACGTAAGACGTATAAGTGTTATGTGCTTAAGTCTGGCGTGGCAGATTCTTTAGGGGAAAATACAATGTTTATAAGTATACGGTGTTGTGTATCAGATTGTGGCGACTAATTGTTATTTATTATTGTGAAAGATAGCAGCCACGGCGTTTCAGTTGTGCCTCGATCCGACGTTGACGTAGGTAACAATTAGCCGTTAAGCTACATTTGGCAAAACATCACAACAGAGTCAAAGTGCGCAAACGGACTCGTTAACGGAGCCCGGGTTGAATCAGCCACGGTTTGTTCTTCAGTGTACAACCATCATCCAAACTGTTAAAAATTTAACAAAGAGTATGATCGGTCTTTAAATGTCTTTTTGGCGTCATGAGCACAAGCGGCGGCGAGGCCTCGGATAGAGTCCCATAAGTTTAATCCGCGTCACTTCGAGGAGAAAGAGGTTTCGATTTCACCTCAGTTTCTTTCCCCTCAACTGAAATAATGATGTGACGATACGTACCGAGTCCGACGACGAAGAGGAATAAAACAAATGCAGCATATCGGGACATGGTAGCCTGATAGTTTGGAGTGTGTCGCAGATGCCAAAGAAACCCCGACAGACAGGGACGCTCAGTCACTCAGCGGCGTTCGGGATGCAGCTGATCCGCCGCCGACTCAACCAGGAAATGGAAGTCATATGACAGGGACCAATGTGTCAGCGCGCGCACAGGTGTGAACTGCAATCCACCATATGCATACATGACTTTTTCTTTGTTTTTTTTTTACATTTCCCAGGGTTAATCATTGTATTCCGAGGGTTTTATAGACTCACGAGATCGTATACATGTTAACTTGGATGCCCTATTTCAGGGATGCCAAACTCATTTAAATTCAGCCAGCTTTGGTGTGAAGTGGGCAGGGCCAGTACAATAATAACAGAATGAAAATAAAAATATATTTACATTTCCAGAGAGAAAATTTTGAAGTTGTATTTATAGTTTACTATGATCATATTTTTCTCATCTGTACGTAAGAGCATAAACTATACTTTTTGCATCTAATGCAGAGATGTCAAACTCATTTTAGTTCAGGGGCCAAATTCAGCCAGATATGGTGTGAAGTGGGCGGGGCCAGTACAATAATAATAACAGAATTACATATTAATGTCAACTCCAAACTTTCCTTATGTGATGAAAATGTTTATGTCCTTTAAAACAATGTGAATAGCATTAACAGCCTAAAAACTCTTAAGAAAAATAAGTGTAGTTTTAACATAATACCTAATACCCCAGTTTATAATTTATACATGTACATTTTACAGCTCTGTGGATCTATACATACACAAAACATTTAGTAACTGGTAGAATATTATTAAAATGACACTTCTCGTCAGATATTTCACATTGTTTATATTTGTTCAGGTTATTTATGCAGTGTAATTTATACAAGTACATTAAAATAAGTGTAATTTTAATATTATACCCGTTTATCACTTCTACATGTATGTTAAAATAAGGGTAGTTTGAATGATATTATACCTTAGTTTATAATTGTAATTTACATGTAAATTACAACTTCGGAACACAGTGGGTCTACAAAGACATTGTTAAAATTCCACTTCTCTTCAGACATTTCAGGTTGTTTTTATTTGTTCAGGTTTTTTGTTTCTTTCTAGTGAAATGATACTTTGTTTTAGTGTAAATACAGGAAAATCACATGAAAATATTTGCAATTCCACATAGAAAAATGTGAAGTTCTGAGTATTTATAGGTTATGATAATATTTGTTCCTGTCATGATAATATTTGTTCCTGTCTGTATGTGGAATCTGAACTATAATTTCTTTGCAAATATCTTAGGTGTATTTTTTGCATTTGACAAATTCATCCCACAGGCTGAATTTGATCCCTCGGCTGCATGTTTGACAGCTCTGCCTTTATGAAAAATCTGCAAAACTCAATAATAAAAATACAAACCTGATTGAAACAGTTATTTTAATCTGAAGCAATAAACCTAACAGACTCATACAAACAAGGGCATGTCTAGTCCAAGATTTTTTTTTTGTTCAGTCAACACTTATCTGTCCATTTTTAACAAGGCCAGCAAGCCCCACAGGGAGACGCAACAGAGAATCATTTATAGCATGTGTGTGTGTGTAATGTGGTACCGGGGGAGATGAAGAAGAAAATGGGGTCTGAAGTCTTTGTGCTTTTCAGTATACCTTCTAAGGGTTAAACAGAAACCTAAAAAGCAGCTGACTGTCAGATGGGAATCACTTAAAATGACACATGTACTGTACAAAAACGTATAAAGTAATATAGTGATTAGATGCATATACTTGTACAATTCAACTGTAGCAGCTTGAATCCGTCCTAGAACAAAACAAGTGCTTGTTATTTTTTTTTGGCACATTTTCTTTGAACAATTTTTGTGTTCATGATCACAGCTTTATCAGATGGCTACATTGGCCTAGAATTGGAAAATGTTACTGCAGGATCACACGTTTGACAACAACAGCCCAGAACTGTTGAAATTCTACCCGTGAATGTTTGTCCAATCATCTCACATTTTGACACAGACTGAAGAAACAAGCATCCGTTTAAAAAAAACAAACAAACTTTTTTTTTGATCCTCCCTGTGTGGTACATCAAGAGCATTGTTAGGCATGTCAGCATTTTCTCAGGAAACTGAGTGAACAAAAAAAAAAAAAAAGAAAAAAAGTGATCCACTAACAAAGAGCATATCGATTCAAACTATGGACAAAAAAAGAACCTAAGTTTGAAAATAAATATTTTTCCTCTCCGTTAAAAAAAAAAAAAAAAAACAGAACAAAAAAAAAAGCCAACTGAACAACATCTGTGTCTTTTTTGTCTGTCCATGGTAGCCCAAATTCTCTCAGAGGCACCGAGAAATGTGAACAATATTCTCTTTTCAGTGGGCATGCAGTCCACAGGATCACAAGACCCCTGACAAAAATCCTGTGGAGCAGTATCCATTCACTTGTCGGTCACTAGGTTGAAGGTGATAACAGTTAACATCCACTGGAGCAAAAGATTTAGAGACCGATCACTCAGAGCAGCTTTCAGCCTGGCATATGCATCACTTTATTTTTTGTCATTTTTTTCCCCCCTTGTCTAAGCCACATAGTTGTACTGGTTGGAATTCTCCTTGTCACGCTCCATATAGTCCCTGTCAATAAGAGACTCTATCCTCTTCTTCAAGTCAGCAGGCTGGAATGGAAGAAGACAGCAGAGGTTAACACGTGAGGCGCATGTTGACATCTGAGGTTATATTTATATATACGTGGCGTGAAGTAATCGCACAGAAAACCTGCTTCTTATTATTGGACTCCTTCAGTAGCGTCGTGTAACTTAACTGCTGAAAAACAACTCATGCACAAACTACTGTACATGTTAAGAGAGCAGAAATAAAAATAATTCCTTAATAGTGCCGTCATCTGTCTGTAACTCACTTGAAAAAACTAATGAGTTGCAAATTTACTGGTAAGAGAAAAAAACACTACGAAGAGGATTGAATTCTATTAAAAAATTGGATTTTGAAACACTTAAACTAATCCACAATGTGTTTAAAGTTGCTGAGAGAAGCAAAAGTACTGTAAGAAGTAACTTGGTATTCATTTATTTTTCTTTATTATGAAGTTTTTAACCCATCCCATTAAAGTGGATGGAAGTAGGATAAAAGCAAAGCGCATGTTGAGAGTGAGGAATATAAAATCAACACCAGTGCCTGGTTTCAATGTAAATCAATGCAATGCTTTTTTTTTGTTTTACGGTTCAACCTTATGGCTCAAATGTGTAACATGGACTGTAAAACATCAAGTCATCAAATGTTCCTGTTCAGGCCTGGCTACTGCACTTTGATACTTTCATGGGACTCACTGAATTGCTTACATGAGAGGTGTCAAACATGCGGCACGGGGGCAAAATCCAGCCCTTCAAAGAGTTCAAACTGGCCCGTGGATGAATTTCTCAAATGCACAAGTAAAATAATGTAATAATCAATATATTATGACAATTCCAAAGTTTCTTCTTTATGTTAGTGTGAAAAAAGTAGAATTACATGAAAATATTTACAATTTAAAATTTCCCCATGGTGGGTTAAATAAAGTCGTATATCTTTGAGTGGAACTTTAAAAATATTCTGCTGGTTACTAAACGTTTTGTGCCTTTGTAGATCTACTGTGATCTGTAAATTGAGGTATATTAGTAAAACTGCCGTTTTACTTTTTTCCACTAAAACAAAGATTAAAATGTGGATAAAAAAATATCAGTCATTATTCTGTTTCTCATTATTCTTTTTTTCTTACTGATTACTTTTTAATGTGGTCCACTTCAGAACAAATTGGGTTGTATTTGGCCTCAGAATTCAACTGTGTTTGACACACCTGGCTTAGATAATGTCAAGAATTAAAAAAGATAATCTTGTCATGTTTTAGTGGAGCTGTAGGAACACATTTTAAAAAAAAAAAGACTTAAATTTTAAAATACAAAAGACATTTACTGACAATTGGACAAAATAGACTGCCCACTTTTTTCCTTTCACGCCAGACTTTTGGTAACATTTCAGTTTTAACATTAGGTATAACTATGTCTTTTTCTTTGTGTTTTTGAAAACCCATCATGGTCTCATGTCTTCTGTGAATAATGTTTTCTTCAAGAAAGCTACCAAGAGAACATTTTGAGAATCTTTGACACCAGATTCCAATACCGATAAAGTAAATGTATTACAGGTATTAGACCAGGGGTGTCAAACATGAGGCCCGGGGACCAAATGCGGCTCACCAAAGGTTTAAATGTTAATATTTTCATGTAATTTTCTTGTATTTACACTAAATCAAAGTATCAGTTCACAAAAAATATAAATAACCTGAACAACTATAAAAACAACCTGAAATATCTGAAGAGAAGAGTAACTTTATCAATATTATACCTGTTACTAAATGTTTTGTGTATGTGTAGTCTGTGATCTGTAAGTTGTAATGTACGTGTAAATTATAAACTGAGGTATAATACTGTTAAAATTACACTTAATTTTCATAAAAAATTTGAGGTTGTTAATGTTATTCACACTGCTTTAAAGGACAGTTTGTAGATGTAAACATTTTCACCATATAAGGACAGTTTGGAGTTGACACAATTGATATGTAATTCTGTTATTATTGTACTGGCCCCACCCACTTCACACCACATCTGGCTGAATTTGGCCCCTGAACTAAAATGAGTTTGACATCCCTGTAATAGACGTTGTATTAAATACATTGAGTAATATTAAAGTTGAAGTAACTGTTGTTTTTTATGTTGTAAAACCATTTTGGTTATTTAAACATAGTGACGATGTAAAAAATTTAACTTCATCCATGTAACCATCATTTTTTCGGTTATTATCTTGTGTTAAAATGGAAAACGAGTAATAGAAAAGTATTGTCCAGGAGCTAGTATCTGCACCAAAAGCATTAGTATTGGCACCAGTACTGAGTGTATCGCCGACCTTCTCCTAAATGTTTTTCTCCTACTTTCTGTAAGTGTTCTCTACCTCTGATACAACGACAAAAAGGCAAAAGATGCCGGTTGGTCACCTTGACAGGGAACTTGAGTTGGTTGTACACCTCAGACATCAAAAGATTATGACTCAGAGTCTTCCTCATCTTCATGATCCGCACAATAGCAGCATCGATCTGATACTGGCGATCCTGAAAGACCCTCTCTGTAGTGCTGGCTTGCTCCTCCACCTGTAGGAAAACGATTGATTTAAGTGAACCACTGGTGCAACGGGGAGGCTTGTAATGGAGGGAACCTCCTTAAGATGATTTTTTTTAATGTACCGTTTCTTTCATCTGGATCTGGTTTATTTTTATCCTGAAGAGTTTATGTTTGAAGTCGTCGTTGCAAGAAAATTTGTCACCGTCCTCCACGTCTTTGCTTTTTGGGATTTTGGTGAGGACGCGTGCTTTCCCACATGCCAGTGACTGAAGAGTCCGGCGCAGCTCGCTGTCCTCTGCAATCCGACACAGACACACAAGTGTTGAGCATCAGGGGTTGGTGGGTCAGACCAGTAAAATACACACCACAATGACATACAAATACTCACAACTCCAAATGTTTTCAAGCATTTACAGTAAAAAAAAATAATTTTGCAAAAAAATGTGAATAACCTGAAATTACTTAAAAGTACAATAACAATATTCTGCCTGTTACTAAAGATGATCTGTCAGTTATAATTCACGTGTGTAAATGATGGCCTGAAGAATAATATTGTGAAAATTAAACTTATCTTTTCAGTTTGTTCATGTTTATTCATTCTCCTTGAAAGAATAGGTTTTAGACAAAGATTTTCATCATACAATTGGACTTTTTTCACTTTAAAACATCAAGACAAGTTTAGAGTTGACATTATTTATATATCATTATGCTATTATTTCACTGGGTTGACCCACTTCAGATCAAATGTACCTGATTGTGGCCCCTGAAGAGAACTGAGTTTGACCCCCCTGCACCTGATGAACCTTTCAACAGCAAAAACCTAAGTGCTGCACACTAAAACTGTTCTTATACAAAGTCATTATACAAACCTATTCCTGTGGCCACTTTGATCTCTTCCAAGGTGAACTCTTCTCCCTCATTAAACATCAAGAGTACAAGCGTCTGGAAGAGTGACACCTGCAGCTCCTTCTTGCCCTAAGAAACAACAACACAACAATTCTGATGTACTTTTTTTTTTTTCACTCAAACCCCTGGAGTACATTAATGATTGAGAATCATATAAATAAAACTGACTTGAAAACTTACCTCTTTAAATTCAGCTTTTAAGACACAATGTCCAAGTGTTGATTGCCACTGCAACTTCCTGCCACTGTGTTTGCCCAAGTAGAAGGTTTTGAAGATCTCTTGCAGTCGCACCATCTGGATGATGATAACACAGACGTTGAAAGCAGCAATCGGTGGTTTTATTGCCTGGCTGTTATAAAAACTGTTTTTTCAAAAGGTCAATATTTGCTCAGAAACAAACCTCGGGGGGGAGATGCACTTCCATTGGGACGTAGGTTGGCCAGTAACCCATGGTGAGGATGTTCACTGTCAGCTCAATGTTGCCAGGAATGTTTTGGCACTGCATGTACTATAGCGGAGCACAAGAAAGACACAAGAAACAGTCACACGTCATCTGACCCTCAATCTTACTCTCATCTGTAATGACCCATTTCACACCAACTCACTGACAACGCCCCAGTTCACTGTGAAAAGGAATCGACTGAAAATTTACTTATTACTGTATTACATTTGAAAATTTTTAAAGTTTTATTCTAGATAATGCTTTCTTCAGCTTTGTGTATATGATAAATGTTGCAACACAATGAATCTTGCTGAAATCAAATTTCCGAGAAAAAAAAGATGAAAAAAACAAACAAAAACAAAACAAATACTGTTGAGCAATTTAGGCGCTTTCCCAGACATATTATTTTCTTTAGATAGGCTCCAGTGACCCCCGTGACCCTGCAAAGGATGCAGCGGGTCTGGAAGATGAATGAATGAATGAAACTGATTTATGAGAAAATGTTAATATTAATTGCAAATATGCGAAAAGAAGTTGTTGCAGAGTGGTTGTCACATTATTTTATATAATTCTTTCACCCTTTTGTTTTGTTTTTATACACTGATGATGCATCTCTTGATTGTTTAAGAAATTCATTGACTGGAAGCAGGAAGTCAGTTAATATAGAGAACCCTGATACACAAGTAGTAAAATAGACCGTTAATTTTGAGATAAGAAAAAAGTCACTGTGCCAAGTATTTCTGTCTTTTGTGACAACTGCGTATTAAAAGAAAAACGTATATGATCAAGTAACAACTACGAGTACTACTACTACTAATAGTGAAAACAGTCCTACACAAAATTAACCTTGGTCCAGATTTGGCTTGTTGTTACCTGTTTGAACTGCACCATGATGTCTTTAGACAGCTCCATATCCTTGAACATTCCCTCCAGCTTACTTGTAAAAGCTGCTCCACATTCTAAGAAAAGACAGGAAAATGACAATTTAATATGCACAGATGTTTTTCTTTCATGTATATTTTCCCTTATAACGCATATTAAGAAGTGCTCCAGGTGGGTTCCACTGACCGTGTTTCAATTTCGACAACATTGATTTTTCAGCGTCCACGGAGGCACTTTTTCCCACTAACAACCTCTTAGCCAGATCCTTTTTGTAAAAGGCCTCAAAAACGTCTTTTCCTGCAGTAAAAGTACATCATGTTAACACTGTACGTTGAGTGTAAATCTTCCACAGATGAAAAAAGCAGAATCGCAAGACATTACCATAAATGAATCTAAATATAATCATGATCTTATCCAACATCTTCTCCAGTTCTTCGTCTGTTGCTTCTTTGTTTCCTGCTCTTAGTTTTGAATCCACATGTTTTGCTGCAAATAAAAGTACATTTATTACAAGAGAAAATTTAGGTTTCGTGAGGATTGAAGTGTTTACTGTTAAGGCTACGTTCAGACTGCAGCGAAATGTGGCCCGAATGTTTTTTTTTGGCTGTATGTGCCTCTGTAAGACAGTTTAAACAGCACAAATCAGAATTTTATATGTAATTATTATATTTTGCAATATGAAAGGCCATGTTGCATTTATCTGACTTGATTGCAATGTGATCATCACAATTTTTCATCCCAAGTGGAGGAGTGACTGTAAAACATACAATATTTACTCATATAAACACAGTGTGTGCATG
This sequence comes from Gymnapogon annona, assembly GCA_029814585.1. Lineage (NCBI taxonomy): Eukaryota > Metazoa > Chordata > Actinopteri > Kurtiformes > Apogonidae > Gymnapogon > Gymnapogon annona. Next base: position 7,964,584 of record JAPTHA010000002.1, read on the forward strand.
GGTGGTCACATATTACATATTATGACCTCTTTCGCAGATGCGGATCACTTCAGGTTGCATTCAGTCAAAACAGATGCACACATTCGTGAATCATATGAACTGTTTTTTTTTACATTCTTGCTCTCTTGTTTTTGTTTACACTTTACTGTAATATGTAGTTTTAGAAAGGCCCAACCAGGGAAAAGTTGTAAATTCGCATACGCTACAAACTTATATGCATCACATTACTTACAAATTTGTAACTATGTCTGAATGCATTGTCCCTGTCAGATAATAGAAGCTGCATTTAATGCATAAAAAAATAAATAAAATCGTATTTCACCCAGAAATCTAAGTTGTGCATTAAGACCTGCTGTCTGAACATAGCCTATGAGTGCACCAGCATCGAATGGAAATGTGTCTTTTGAACCCACCTATGAGTTCTGCAGGTTTATTTGGCCGTTTATTTATGAACGTTTCAAAAGCCTCCTTCATGGCATTAACAAACTTCTCATTCTTCATGAAACAGACGTCTATGATGTGATCCACTTTGTCTTTGAAATCCAGCAACTCTTGCACCATTGTTTTGTCCTTTTCTGGATTGATTACAATTGTGCTTCCGAAAGCCTTTAAGAGAGACGATCATGTCAAGACAAACTTTTAACATCAGTTCAATCTGCGTGGAACAAAACACGATGCTCCTGAGAGTTTTTGACACATGGAGGAAAATCTAATTAACATCTTCATCTCGCTTGAAGATGTGAACAATTCAAACAACGGTATACCTTAATGTACTCTATCCAGTGCTGAAGGAGGACCTGGACACCACCTCGCACTCGACTGAAAAGCTGATAGAGGAGAGACAGATCCTGAATTCTGTTCTCATCCAGCAGGTGCGTGAGGCCTGGAAGTGTCCAACAACAAGTAGTCAGAGGAATGCCAGCACCAACATTGCCAGACTGCAGCGACTATTTCAAGAATATCATGTTGAAAGATCCAGTTGCAAATACACGCCGTGATGCTTTACATATGTCTCCCTGTGTGCGTGTCCATTTTGTCTGGTGTTTTCTCTTATGATTGTTGTCTGTGTTTATCTACTCAAGTTCCTCTGTTCCTTGTGCTACTGAACCCCGATAACTTACCTCATACTGGCTACACTACTGTATACTGTGAAAAAACTTCTGTATAATGTACATGTCCACTGTACGTCTGAATATGTTGTGTTTGGTGTTGCCTTTTTTGCACTCTCGTGTTGTCATATGTCTATGTCACATGTCGTACTCTTACTGAATGTTACATATCATACATTCCACTCATATTATATGTTACGTGTCGCATGTTACAAATACTCTTCCACATTTTGGAGTGTGGTGAAATCCAATTTTCATCCTCTGTGTATATCATATGTTGCTTGTCATCATGTGTTGTTCACTTTGACTTGACTGAGTGTATTCATGTTTGTTGCTAGATACTGTACCTTTTTGCAGAGTTGCAGTCAGATGTTCACCCAGCAACTGCTTCTCCACAGTAGCAATGAGTGGTTTTCTGACGGAGAGAAAATAAGCTGATGTTACCAATGAATACTTGCCAGTATTAGATTCTGATATGGACAATATGACCCAACACTCACTGTGTGCTCTGGTCTAAGTATGTGATGACTCTGTCAGCTTCCTCCTCCAAGCGTTTGTTCACATGATGGAGGTATTCGGGTACCTATGACAAAAGGGAGAACTGTCAGCTTTTCCTTATTACAGATGAATACTGGCTGTCTGAAGGTGGCCGGAAATAAACACCATAATGCCATGCTGCACATTTATGTTCATGTAGTCATTTAACTCGAGAAGCTAAAGTTAAACGGAGCACATTATGTGGTAGGTTTCCCTTGACACTAAAAATAGCATGGAAATGATGTAGCTTCCCAATACATCACCAAGGAAACACAGTGGTCTGCCTGTAGGTAAGGTATTCCATTGTGTGCCAGCTGGTGTTTTTTTAAGTGACAACAGAAATAACTGATGACAATAGAAAGTATGATTTGATAAATGTGTGGTTCACATTAGCTGTACTTGGTCCCTTTGTGTTTCATGGAAATCCATAAAGAAGTAAAAGTTTAATTTTATGTTGCAAATCAAGCTTTAGACATGATATAAAGTACAGTATGTCAACACCAGAAGCACTGCATGGAGAAGAAATACTAAGCCTTAACAGGCCGACCATTCACTGGAATAAGAAAAGAAACGATAAGTCAAAAGATGGAATATTAAGGTGACATAAATCACCTCTCGCTCCTGCATCAGCCTTTGTCCCTCTGCAGCATACAGGCGATTAGTCTCCTCCAAAAACCGCTGCTCAAAAGAATCTTGATAAATCTGTCGTGGGATGGAGAGCATGCCGGTCTCATTACAAACATTTTTACTCCGGAAACTGATTTCTCATTACAGCTGCGTGAAGATGAAAATCAACAACAGTTTCACCTGGGCTTTTATTAGAACATGACAAATATGGAAACAAGTAAAGCTGTGTGATGTGACCAACATGAGAAAAAGTTCATTTTGTCTCAGTACGTAATCACTTAATTGTCCTAAGGAAACAGAAAACAGCTAGCATCTGGCCATTTGTTTTGAACTCTCACCTGTATTTACCCATCGACTCTTTGACGTAACTGTTGTGTAGGTGGTAAAAGATGCAAGTGGTGTTTGAGTCTGTTGTGGACCAGTCTATGGTGAAATACAGTTTAATGACTTGTATCAGCCATTTGGGACACAAATCAGTACCTTCTTAAAAAGGGAAAAATCTATTCTGAAAAATTCACTAGTACTTTTTTCTACTGTTTGTGTCTCCCATATTTGCTTTAGAAATCCCTTCATTCTTGTTTAACCAATGTCTTTTGTGACTATCATTTCAACTACATTGATGATTTTTTGTTTCAGCTTTTTCCTTTCTGGAGTAACCACAGCGAATCCAATTTGCATATTTGATTTGGTATTTCAACTACGTTAACAGTAAAAAAAACAACTCCATGCTCAAATTGGTTTAACTTTTTCTTCCAGAGTGCTGAAAAACTAAAGCTAGAGTTGTTCAATAGAAATACTGCAACAGTAATTGTCAAATATTATGCGGAAATGTCAAAATTGTCAAGTTTCATTTCAATTTATTTTTTATTACTTACATAATTGTATTCTTTAGTTCTGTACTCAGTCACCCATTTATGCAATTCTGTTGAAATTTATTTTATTTGTCGTACTTTTATCTTGTTGAACTTTTATTAGTTAGTGTTTAAATATTAATGCATTTCTTATCTCATCTGTCTTAAGCCTTTTTAAGCAATTTTGACAAAGTTTCATATTACTTATTGTCCTTTTATCTTGTTAACTCTTATTAATTAGTAATTAATCATACATTCATGTTATTTCTTAGAATTTTTTTAACTGATGTGAAGCACTTTGGGATACAATTATTGTATAAATATTGTGCTATACAAATAAAGTTTTGTTATTATTAGAAATGAAAACCTCTCAACCCCATGAACCAAACTGCAATTTCAGTACCTAATCCATCCCGCTTGAATCACACCCATATAATCAAATTATACTTCATTTACTCTGTCCTATGACATATTCACTTTGTTTTTGTTGCCTTCATGCAAATATCCTGACTGCATATGAGCCAAACAAATAATAAATGCAGCACATATGAATATTGATAACGGGGCCTAGTTGGAAATGGTTTATTCTACCATCATCGTCATCATGTAGAAGAGCCCTCAAACCAGGTGGCCTTGACTTTCATACAGACTTTAACTAAACCCACTGTCAGCGCCTCCACCTGCTGATGTGTGTGCATCTCTACTATATCCCACAGTAGGTATAGTTTACCTGCAGGTCAGAGAGCATACTCAGCAAACTCCTCAGCAGACTGCGGTCTATGGCCTCTCCGTTACGCTCCCTCTCTATGAGCAGCAGAATTCCATCAATGGTCTTACACTGGACCTTCAGATCACTGATGATGTAGAACCTGAACAGCTCCAGACCCATGTCCCTGGAGAGCAGAACAGCGTGCTCACCACCCGTTTAGAAACACATCAACCCACACAGCGGTTCAACGCTAATGTCATATATTACTCACCAGATTGATGGCAGCATTGAATTTTGTAAAACGTAGGTACGGTCCAAAAACAAAAATATACTCCTAATCATTATCTGTGGGATAGAATTAGGACACAAAATTACTGACATACACACTCTCCTGGACTAGGTTAATTTGATAGACAATGTAGAGGAAGCATTCCTTTGAAGGTTGTGTATGAATGCAATGGATGCGTGTGTGCATTCTGCGTTTATTTATTTGAATTATTGTAGTGGTTGTGTCTGTGTTGTTTTTAACCATACTCTTGACTTTGTGACACTATTTAAATTTCGTTGTACATGTTGCAAGGACAACAAAGACTATTCTAAAGTCTATTCTTAAAACGTACCATTTGTCTGCAGTGATCTTGCCAACACTTGTCGATTTTCTTTAGGAAAAGCACACTATCCAGGGCATCCATAAAACCAGAGTTAAGGCTTTTACTCACGTGACGTTACAAGCAATATGACTGCATTCTACATAGCTTTAAAGGATAATTTATAACTAGCTAGATTTTGTTGCTTCACTTTTTTATTTCTAGGTTTATTTGAACATGAAATTAAAAGAAAGAAAAAACAAACAACAATGTGCTTAAACAAATTTGACACATGTTCAAAAGGAGTGGGCAGAAGTCTACACTTATTAAATCTCACCCCTTCTCCCTGCATTATGTTGTACTGTATATCTATCCCGCTTCCTTAAAATAACCAACACTACTACTTCTAATAACAATAATTAATTTGAAACATAGACATTATCACACAGAAAAGGACATAAACGAACAGTCCCAACAACAAAAAGGCAAAAAAGACCAAACATAAATGAATAAATACTGAAACAGAGTAACATAAATAGTATATTGAACCTATATAAAGAAAATGAAATAACGCTCTCCTGTGACCATCACCCTCCTATCACATCCCTGTATCGCGTAAATATATGACATTTATATTGTTTTAAATTGTGTTATATCGCAACATCTTTTTAACTCCTCACCCATTCCGGTCCATAGTTTGACACCACAGGATCAAATGCAAAATATTTTAACGTTTGTACAGATATTATTCATTTTAAAATGTTCTTTCCTTCTTAATTGATAACCTCCCCTTCGATTCCCACACGTTCTGAATATTTTGTGGTAGTTGGTTATTATGGGCTTTGAACATGATTTGTGCAGTTTGGAATTTTACGATGCCTGTGCATTTTGATAACTTTGACTGCAAGAAAGGTGAGTGAGTACAACACAAATAATCTACATTATTAATTGTCCTCATTGCCATTTTTTGTAGAGTAATGACTTTTCTGTTGTCTTATAATTATTTCCCCAAATCTTTATACAGTAACTTAAGTATGGTAAAAAAAACAAACTTGCGGACAAACAGAAACAGTGAAGGATATTCTCTGAACTGGTCAATCTGTGCCTTGATGTGGTCTTCACACACAGCCCGCAGTTGTTTGTATAGCTTGGCAGAAATCTTATGGGAGCACAGGTTCTCAACAGCCTGTGGAGACACAATCACAATAAGACAAACGCCACTCATATAGAACTTGATTGCAGAGGATGAGTAACTTCACAGATCGTAAAAGTCACCTTCCCCTCTGTGATGTCAGTAGGTTTGTGACGATACCTGGTAGAGCTCCTCTAGATTGTACTTGATTGAAGTGCTGTTCTGTATGGCCTCGACCGCCTCCTTCAGCTTCTGCCAAGTCTCCTGTGTGTAGTTCTCTGGTAATTTTGGCTTTTCTGTGACAACAAAAAGACAAAATGTTCTGAGAAAACTGTAAACATCCACCAGCGACACTGACTGCAGCACAATTTCATCAATGCTCTAAATCAATGGAAATGCTCTTAAAAAAACTTTGCATCTTTTTACACCTTTACGTTATTACACCTGATTATTTTTTAATTCCCCAACATATTACAATCATTTTGACGTAATCAGATAATAACAATTTCGTCTAGCTGGGCAATATTTTCCTATATTGTCCAAAATTTACAATATGTGGTCCTCAGAAAGGTGCAACACTTGTTGTAAATACTGTTCTTTGCTCTTTCATGAATAGTTTTTATTATCAGTTTCTACTGAATGCTCCTATGTAATTTTTCTGTTATATTTCTACATTTCTTACTTAAACTTTCTGATTAAAGTTATTATCTTTTATGCTGCTCTAAACACAGCAGACTTGTCCATTATAGTACCGATAAAGGACAATTGTATTTAATTTTAAAAAACAAGAAGAACAAAAAAGGACAACTTATTAGTATTGCTATTATCAAATTTGTTTCTTTTAGGTTGTTCTTACTTCTATTATTTTCATTTTACCCTCGTTTTAAACTCGGGTCTCCGTTCCACTTGATGCATCACTTGCATCACAGCAAACCCTCTGGGGACTAAAAAAGGCATATTCAATTCAATTCAATTCAACCTTGATTGAATTACCTTCAAAGTAGTGTATTATTAGTTTATCTACATCTTATTTCTAAGAAAATCTTTTGACAGCAAAAGCTCTCAGATTAGGTTAATGCACAGTCGGTTAATGCATAGGTAATTAGAAAATATATATGTGCCACACAACTGGTTTTGACATCTAGGTGTGTAGGCGATAGCCAAGTATGTGAATCACATGAATATTTACAGCCATGGGTGTTATTTCACTTCAGGGGCCATATACAGCCCAATGTGACCTCAAGTAAAATAATAGCATAAGAATCTATTCCAAATGTCATTAGTTGCACATTAAAACAAAGAGAATTTTTGTGATTATCATTTACAGGTAGTGATGTTTAGAAATTTTACTGGTCTGGCCCACGTGGGATCACATTAGAGTGCATGTGGCCCCTGAACTAAAATCGGTTTTCAGATGTATTTGAGTGTGTGGTGTTTCTAATTGCTCTGTATGGGCTACCTTTCAAGTTCACATTTACGCCACCTTTCACAAAAACAGATGGGTCCATATATTTTTGACTACACCCACGCTATGGATGTAACAAGAAACAAGGACTTAATATGTGATTGAAATGTGGACTTTTCTAGCGTTGCATTGCTAAAAAAAAGAGGTTATAAGTAGTCAACAGTTGTGTCAACTGGAGAAAATAACCTACTGCATAAAAAAAAAGAAGCAAGACGTTTTGGAACATTTATAAACTACATGGAGAAGTTACCAGCACACCACATTACTTCAGCTCCAGATAGCTGACCAAGGATGTAGGACTTAAGGGGTGTGAGGTCAACATATGTCTCTCTCTGACTCATGAGGTTCACTTATTTTTTTTGGTGTTTTTTGTTTTCTCTGCTGTCTCTGATCTTGTCATTGTTGGTTGGGAATGTCATCTTGTGGTGTATGAATGTTGTCTTGCAGAGTATGAATGTTACTGTAACATAACCTTATGAAAACTAAACTAATATTTTTTTTTAAAACTGTAGAGGATGTGGCCCCTTAAACTAGATTCATAGTAAAGTTCTATCTAATTGACACCCCTGGTTTGATCAATGCCATGAAAACGTTGAAGTCCACCTATTGGGAGGGTGAGGTGGGTTGTTTTTGGGTTTTTTTTCATTCCAGATGTTAGATTAAGTTGTGTGTCGGTGGAAATGAGTACGTGGTGTTTATAATAGCTCAGCACGGGCTACCTTTGAAGTTCTTGATGACTAGTTTCTTGGCAGCCCCGGGTTTACTGTTGGAAAAGGTGCCGGATCCTGCGGTTTTCGTCAGTCCGTTTGCATGGTGTCCCACGCCACCGGGAAGAAACACGGCTTTGCTTTTGTTATTAGAGCACGAAGCAGCAGCAGCGGCAGCAGCAGCCTCCTCAGCCATTTTCACATCCAGTCCAATGAAATCCACCGAATCCTCAAACCTCAACTTCTTCTGAACGTGCACCGGAGTGGGAGAACAGGAGGAGGAGGAGGAAGAGGAGGAATTCAGGGTCTTGGGAGGCGAAGAGGAGATCGTGTCAGTAGTGTCTTCCCTCTCGGAGCCGTTTATTTTCCTCTTCTTCGGTGATGTGATGTTGCCGCTGTCGGTTTTGACATCAGTAGCCGCTGGTCTAGCCTCCTGGGTTGGCGGTGGTGGGGGATTAGGGGAAGATAAACCTGTTGGAAACATGAAAAAAAACGGGAATTCTAATTCTTGAGAGCCAGTCTTCTGATCCGAAACTTCCAGACTTGCCGGATGAGCTTAATATCCGAGAGCGGGGGTTTTTTTTTTCTTTCTTTTTTTTCTTCTCTCTCTCCTTGTGTAACACACGTTGCAGCCAAAGTGCTTTATCCGGTAGAAAAAAAAAACTACAGTAGACAATAAATTCCAAACTACACACTGCTGCTTGACTGGGACCTAGCCTTGTCTCTTTCTTGTTATTGCTGGTAGAAGAAGAAAGATGGTTGGCTACTGCTTCCTCTTTTTGCCTCGCTTGTCGAACCGCGATGGGACTCTCCGGTTCGTGCGCGAGCGGCTCCGGTTGAAGCGGCCCTTTAAAACTAAATTATTTACAGGCGAAATTGTTCTAAGCAGAGAAAGAAGAAAAGACGGCGTTGCATCGTATTTAATCAACCGCTGCTAAACATAAGATAATTCGGTCGCAAAAGCTAGTCAGTGACCCCACCGGAAGTACTTTGTACAAAAGTACTTTTTGCACCAGCGTTTTTTTTTTTTTGTAACGCCTCAAAGCAGTGATTCCTCGGACCACCAGATGGCGCCTGACACACAACATTATCTTTGTGGTGGAAAAAAAGTTTTTGTACACCCATGTCCTGGTGCAGTTGCTGTCGGATGCAACAACGTGCCAGCCACGATTTCAACTGATTATGATGATCATGAGTTCTTTCGGCTTTTCCCCTTTCGGTGTCGCCACAGCGAATTAATTTCACATATTTGATTTGGCAGGAGTTTACACACATACATATACATATACATATATATGTATAATTGTATTTATTATTTTTTTCTCTGTCCAACTGAATTTTTTTCCATTTAAATAAATCCTCTAAACAAAATATACAAAAGACACCATGTATGTCATATACTGCCACCATATACAAGGAGCACTGAAATTTATCCAAACATTTTAGTTGTTGATTATTTTCTGCATCTGAAGTGTCAAAGCATCATTGTGTGGTGACCTAGGATTGGTAATAATTGTACTAAATTTAAGACACAATATCCCTCAGTTTTGTCTCCAATATTAATCAGTGTTATACTCGAGTTATGTGGATACTATCTGTACATGTTAAATCAATATTAATCAGTGTTATACTATGGTGATGTGGATACTATCTGTACACGTAACATCTATATTAATCAGTGTTATACTATGGTGATGTGGATACTATCTGTACACATGTTACATCTATATTAATCAGTGGTATACTATAGTTATGTGGATAGTTTTATGGGTTTTACACTAAAAATGGGTATTGAAACTATAAATACTTATTACCCAGAATAAATGTTAAAAAAATCATGGATGACAAAAATGAAAATACACACAAACCTGTCCCTAAAATTTTTATTTGATTATTGATACTCGTTAAACTACTAGGAATATTAAAGAAATACATTAATTTTGAGATAAATTGTGAACACCCCAAATGACTATGTCCTATTAATTGACCATTTTTTCTGCAGAAATGCACGTGTACAATACATATCTAAGGTTTGAAAAATGGTGAAATATATCCTTATTTTTAGTATTTAAAAATTGACCCCTTTGATGCCAATGACCCATCCTGTATATTGCTGATACCGATAATATTGAGAACTAGCATGTTGAAACTATCTTATTATTAGTAATATTCTTCTTGCTAGGCACACCTTTTGAAACAGAAGTAGTTTTCCACAGATATTGCAGACATATTTGAGATTGTGTAAAATTTGAACAAAAACCTTGAACTTTTTAACTACTCCAGTGTTTACAAGGATAAAAGATTTGTGTGCTGCCATTGCTGAATGACAGGCTTTTAATGTCGATACGATGTCTATCAAATAAAAAGCAAGTAAATATGTATAAAAATATATGCTAAATGACGTCTGTATGACTTAAATATTTGAACCTAAATTTTTTTTTAGAACTTTATTATGAAGTGACAAGTACACAAAGAACAGAACAACTATGCCAAGTGTCAGTAAGAGTCGAAAGAACATCCATATATATATAAAGCAAATATACAATAGATGAAAATAAAATAATCATAGCAGTGCAAAAGATGAACAAGAAAATAAAACAAGTAAATAAAGTGCCAGGAATGAAAGTAAGAAATGTATCCAGGGAAAAAAGAATAAAATCAGTTGCAAATAT
>JAPTHA010000002.1:8008246-8026287 GCA_029814585.1 Gymnapogon annona
GTTAGAGGTTTTGGAGATAAGGTCAGAGGTCAGGCTGAGATGGTTTGGACATGTCCAGAGGAGAGAGAGGGAATATGTGGGTAGAAGGATGATGAGTCTTGAAGTGCCAGGCAGGAGGTCTAGAGGAAGACCAGAGAGGAGGTTTATGGACGTATGAAGGTAGTTGGTGTGAGAGTAGAGGATTCAGAAGACAGGGTTAGATGGAGGACAGTGAGTTGCTGTGGCGACCACTGAAGGGAAAAACTGAAAGAAGAAGACTTGTTCGTATGCAATGAAACAGTTTAAAGCTACATTGAGCTGATATTTTATTGCTGTAGAGGGAGGGGGTGGGGGGTGTTGTTTCTTGTAAGTACAATGGGATCATTGACCCTCTGACTGTGCTCTCCCTGGCAGTCAGTATCAAACCAAGTTGTTCCAACACAAAACCTTTGGGGTCTGTCATACAGGACATGATGCTGTTGTGGAGTTTCGGCCGGTCCTTCTATTTTGTCCCTCTCTTTCTAACGCTGAAGATACACGACACATCCTCAGCTCCTGATTTCTCATGTAAGTGCTTTGTTTTTCAACTCAGCGTGGGATAAATGCTGATTGGTTATGTTTATGTTTATGTTTATGTGAGGGATTTTAAAGGGAAGCTGCCTTCGCCTTTGAATCGTTGGGATAGGCTCCAGTGACCCCTGCCTTGCAAAGGATAAAGCGGGTTTGGAAGATGAATGAATGAATGAGTTTATCATTTACACATATATTTTATAATTTACAAATCACAGTGGATCTCCAAATACAGCAAATATTTATTTACAAGTAGAATTTCTGTGACTTCAATCATGTATATTGTCTTGGTTGTCCATGTGGTGCAAGATTTCAATTTGTTGTGTATCTGTTCTGCTCTTTTTTCTGCTCTTTGTGATGTGCTGCTGTGTTTGAAATTTCCCCTTGCGGGACTATTAAAGGTATATTCAATTCAATTCAATTCAATTCAATATTGTTAAGAATGATGACCCTGCGATGAACTGGCGACTTGTCCAGGGTCCCCCCCCCTGCCTGCGCCCTGAGTAGCTGGGATAGGCTCCAGCGACCCCCACGACCCTGCAAAGGATGCAGCGGGTTTGGAAGATGAATGAATGAATGAATGAATGACATTTGCTTCTTTCAAGACATTTCAGGTTGTTTAAATTTGCTCAGATTATTGGTGTTTTTTTTGTGAAATGATACTTTGTTTTAGTGTAAATAGAGGAAAACTACATGAAAATGTTTACATTTACATAAAAGACGCTGCGAAGCTGCGAGTACAGTATTTATAGGCTATTATGATCACTTTTTTCCCAGTTTGTATGTGGAACCTAACTATAATTTTTTGCAAATGTCTATGGTGTAATTTTTACATTTGACAAATTCATCACACAGGCTGGATTGGAACCTTCAGATTGGCCACCCTGATCGACACTAATGCGGGTTCAACAGGTTCCGAACTTCACTGACCAGCATCAGATTCTCCCAGTAAACAAACTACAATCCTGTTTATGAACTGCTTTGTTTTCTTGTTTGGACTCCTGACAAAACATGATGAATGGTGTGATGGTATCAGTGATATATTTGGCCAAAGCTGCAGATAGTCTTTGTATTTGACATCGCACTTCGGGAGCACAGCAGGGCACGGCTCTGTCTAAACCAACCAGAGGTCAGACATTTCTCTGCGACTTGAGGCTCTGACAGACATAATAATAGCTTATTGTGAGTGAGTGCCTGGTACTGCCGCTCATTCACTCCCTGAAGATTTGAGCTGCCTGAGTGCACACACCCACACACACATGCACACACATACATCATTGAGGGCCAGTACAGGAAACACTCATGGGAGGGGGAAACTTGACTTCAGTGTCTGTGTTCCACCGTCGCACATGTTTGTATGTGTGGTCATAGTCCAAATATTGTCTCGGAGAGCTACACCCTGTGAACAGGACGCCGCCCATTTAACAACCAGGTTCAGCATGGAGCCGCAAGGAATGAAAAATGTTTCTAATAATCCATTCTGTTGATATAGCAGCAACAAGGAACAAATAGTGTCTATGTCTAATACTTAAAGTTTTATCAGAGTTTGGCAGTAATTTCCTGCCTTAGCTATATCATAATAACAGTTGCGGCCAATGATACTCAAACTGTCACACTAGAAGGATTTGCCCATTTTAATCGGTGTGATTTATCAAAACAAGTGTAAATGTCTGACTGAAAACCAAAATATTCTTTTAAACTAGAGGAAAAAGGTGAAATGTATACTAATTGTGCCTATTACAACTGCTAAAATACTGCCATGGATTACATATAGATCAACTGAATGCTCTTGAATTGAAAAGGCCTCTGAAAACAATCCAGTTGATTTTACATGGTGTATAAATCACTTGAATATATAATAAAGTTGTTATCATGGTGATGGGTTGATTGGAAGCTCCCAACTTACCTCGAAAAATCAACATAAAGCAACACTAAATAACGTTTTGAAGTGGGCAAATATAACAGGAGAGACAGCGGATACAAAATGACTACGCACCAAATGAGCAGAAGAGACAGGAATGAAATAGGTAACGATGTTAAGGGTGAGATAGTAGGAGCAATCGCACAGCACAGTGTTGACTCCAAGACGTCAGCGAAGGAGCTCGTGGAAGATTTGTGTGTCGAACACTGGGGACCTAACACTGGGGACCTAACCAAACAAGTTTTATTACAAATAGACTGTCTAGTAATAACTTAAGGCATTTGTTTAACATAATAACGGATCTGTTTAGTGTCTGGAAAAAATTGGGATTTGGCGGTGCATTTATTGACCTGATTAAATCTCTGTATAGATCCCCCCAGGACAGGGTCATTTCAAACAATGTCAGTTCGGGCCCGTTCAGTCCTTACAGAGGCAATAGGAGAATCCAGCTAGCCCCGCTCTTTTTGCACTGGCAATTAAACCACTAATGTAGGCGATTACAAACAACCCTAATATAAGTGAATTCAAGGATGGTGCTATTGTACATGATATCTCACTATTTACAGATGATATTATTTTATTTCTGACCAACCTTGAAAACTTTGTTTCTCGTCTCCAGGAAACACTGTGGCCATATAGGGTTATAAGGTGAACCTTGATACAAGTGAGATACTAATAGAGTTAAACACAACTTTCACTTTATATGGTCCTCTACAGGTTTTACTAAGGTGAAACTCTATGGAATATGCATGGGGTAACATTTCCACTGGACCCGCAAATCTATTTACTTGCGAATTTAACCAAACTCAAATAGTCAAAGTATGTGGAGAAACTGACACTCAATAAGAAATGTATTGATAGAAAGTGGAAATTAGACCCCAGTCCCCTCCAATCAAGACGTTGTTGAAAAAGTCAACAGTTGTGTGAACATGGAGAAAATAACCTAGTTGATGAAGAAAAGAAGTAGGACTTTGTATTTTGGGTGCCCAAAGAACTTTACATTACCTCACATTCAACTATTCACACATAGACCATCCAAGGCTTGCTCAAGGACACTTCATCATGTTAACTGTCGGTGTCAGGATTTGAACCACTGACCTTTCAGCCACTGGACAACCCACTCTACCAATTGAGCCACAGCCACCCTGAATGTATCATACCTCAATAGCATTGAGTAGCTTTTAGATTAGATACCACATCTTGTTTTCATTGGCGTCAAGTTACATTCTGTTTGTGTGATTATCGTGCACACATTGTTGATTTTTCCCACGAGAACCTTAGATATAAGATGATGTCCCAGGGTTATCACATAAACTTTTGATATCTTTGTTCTATCTTTCAAGCATATCTCCATATTATTCTAAAGAACCACACAGCCCACGCTTGTGAAGGAGACACCCTGACCGTCGAGTGTCCCTCCAGGACGTCTGTGGCAATCCTTTCGGCCTTCTATGGACGACGAGTACCAAATCAACATTTATGTCCCTCTGCTCATACAAATGTGACCGTGGAGGAGGACACCGAGTGCACCTCTGCTGTTGCCATTGAGGTGTGGTACATAAGTATGCAGTGAAGGACTTTTGCGGTGCATTCATCAATGACTCGTGTGATAACTGTCGATGTGTCTTTGCAGAAAGTCCTATCAGAGTGTCAGGATCGGCGGTCCTGTCATATCCCTGTCCTCAGTCCCGTATTTGGACAGGATCCCTGCCCACTCACGACAAAGTATCTTCTAGTCTCCTATAAATGCAAACCAGGTAGCCCACCAAGACCTAACCTGTCGGGTACCAACAATTTGTCAATAAATGTGTAGAGGTTAATACCATCACGAGTGGAAATGAATGAAGCTCCGGTGCACGGTGTTGAAAGGGAACAGAACATTTATTATCAAAATACAAGAAAACAGGAACCACAGAACATTAACATAAGTACACCAACTACATAAGAAGAAACATAACCTGAGGTGCATGCAGAGTCCAGATCCGAGTTCTTGGTTGAAAGTGTCAGATTTATGATAGAGAGAGTAGGATAGGCAGAGTGAAAACATTTTGTGCACACACCCCTCAGACAGAGATCTGATTGCCAGCGCAGTCACAGCCTTGCAGCACGGCCCAGGTGACGCTGATCAATAGTCAGGCCTTGCCCCTTGAGGTAGAGGACATGGACCAACCACATCTTGGGCAAGTGGTGACAAATACAAAGACACGCAGCTCTGAAAATAAAGGGTTTGAGTCCATTGTAGAAACAAATGAAATCTTTTTTTCCCCTAATGTTATTTTGAGCATTTATTCTCAGAAAATTGTAACTGGACATATAAAAAAATACAGTTTGATCAACCCTAACGCACAAAAACTGTGATCATATTAATTTAAAACAACATATTACCAATATTTTTTTTACCAATTAAAAAAAAAATTTCCTAGCATTTTGCATGTATCACAATTACTTATTTGTAGTGTTTATTTGTTTTGTACTTGTTTTCCTTTTTTAATCTACTGTTGTACAGTATACTTGGGTGTCATTAAAGATGCTTATAAATTTTTTACAGTATTTTTTTATTAATATTTTTATTATTATACTGTATGTATATAGGTAGCATTCAGAAATCATTACTTCCCAGCTTCCATGTTCCTTACAGTGCTCTCCACCAGTCTTTCATATTTGCTATTTTGTTTGCGGACTCAAAATATAAATTCTAACACCTACCTGTGAAAAAATGTTATTTTATTTTAATTTATATATCGTAACTCAGTGGCTCATTCTGTCAGTGATGACCTAATGTTAGTTGCAGACATTATATCTATAACAACAGAGCTCCTCAGAACATTATGTTTTTATGATAATAGTCTAAACCTGAATACATGTTCCATATGCTTCTGTGCAGTCTGTGTTTCTTCATGTGTTCTTTAATTGGGTCTGTCTTTCAGAGCATCACCGCACAAAACTGGTGTGTGAAAATGAGCGACTGAGGCTGATGTGCAAAAATGACACTGTTCTCGCCATCTACTCGGCCACGTTTGGACACCTGTTACACGGCAGCCCCCACTGTCCTCAGGAACCAGGATCTCAGTCTGACATGGGTCTGAAACAGGGCGTTTAAGTGTCACCTAGTGGAAAAGCAGTGGAATAACTATAGTGTGGACCGGGGGTGTCAAAGTCAGTTTAGATCAGGAGTCATGTTCAGTTAAGTTTGTTAACTAATGGGTAACAGGTAAAATAATAATAATAATAATAATAATAATAACAACACTATATAAATAATGTCAACTGCAAACGGTCCTCTAACCCCCCCTCCCGACATTTTGATGTTCATATTTATAAACTGTCCTTTAAAACAATGTGTTCTACAATGTGTTCTGTTCAGTGTGTCCTTTAAAACAATGTGTTGGGGTTTACTCGAGGTTTCAGTCTAGGAAAGGCAGTTTTTCCTCGCCACTGTCACTAATGTGTTGCTCTTGGAGGATTCTGTTGGGGTTCTGTTTAGTTGAACTCTGCATGTGAAGTGCTTTGAGATGACTGTTGTTGTGATTTGGCGCTATATAAATAAACTCTGAAAACTTTGAATTGCAATATGAACGTGTAATATTTGATAACTATATTCAAATTCATTTGTTCCAGAATGTTTGTCACCTATGGCTCTCAGGAAGGTGTCACGCCGTTGTCATGGGAGAGCCAACTGTTCACTGCAGGCTGATACTCTGACCTTTGGGGACCCGTGCTTCCCTGCCACCAGGAAACACCTGCGAGTGTCCTTCACATGTGGTAAGAAACAATGCTGAAAAACAATGCTACGGTTTGTTGCATTAGATTTTACATAAAAACTCATCATTTCAACAGTTGTGTGTCCCTGGAGAAAATAACCTACTGGATGCAACAGAGAAGTGGGATTTTCTATAAGATATGGCAACCATACTTGAATTACATAGAAAGCTTGTCGGCACACCACATGGATTCAGCTCTATAGCAGAACGTGTTGGGATGTAAGAAGTTAACATATGTTTCTCTGCATGGTTCACTTATTTATGGTTTTGTTTTGCTGTAGTTTTGTTTGGTTTCGTTTAGTTTAGTGTTGTTTTGTTTTGTCTTGTCTGTTTCCTTTGATCCTGCCATTGTGGGTCGGGAGCGTGGTCTTGTGGTGTATGAATGTGGCCGTAATGTTGTCTAATGAAAATAAAAATTAAATGATGAGTTCTTTCGGCATTTTCCCTTCCGGGGTCACCACAGCAAATCCAATTTGCATATTTGATTTGGCAGGAGTTTTTACGTCGGATGCCCTTCCTGACACAACCATTGTATTTATCCGGTCCAATCCAATGAGACATTGAGGTTACAAATAAAAATAACATATTATATTAAAACAAAAAACCTCCTCATTTCCTCTTTAGTACCCCGGTATCTCCTGGAAGACGTGGGTCAACGAGGATCAACGGATCCATTCATGATCTCAGACTACACTCACGGTAAGAATGACCCGTGTCAGTTGTGAGGTTTTGAAGAGTCCAGACTTTGACTTGTGTCTGAGCTCGGACCCCTCTCACCTGCAGGTGGATGGTACACTGGGCCCACCTACAGGCCTCAAAATGTGTTCTTAACCAACTCTCTGGAGATCATTGAAAAAATATTGGGTATGTGCACTGATGCCTGTAGATCTCAGGTACATGTGTTACCATGCGGGTGTTTTAACCCTTTCATGCCACTATGCATGAAATAGTTACTAATAGAAAATTCCCTTTAGACAAGGAGATGAAGGGAAATATGAGTAGTATTATAGAAAAAAACCTGGATCTGAAGGCATTCAGTATTGCAGAAAATCTGAAGCTAAAGGATGCTCAAGAAAAAAAAATCAGAAAAAAGTTAAATAATGTACGGTATTTACTCTGTAATGGAACAGTCAAAACAAGTAAAGTAAATAAATACATGATATAGGGCATATTTAGATTAAGTTAGACGATGTAATCTTTGTTAAATGTAAATATAATGATGAACAGCTTCATTTTATCAACCTGCTCTGTATGAAAGCACTGGGAAATGTGACTAATGCAACTACTTCAAACTATATTATAATAATGAACTTTGAAAAAAAAAAACCAACCAACTGTTATTAAATGATCATTTTAAAGACTTGGAAGTTGATTTTTCTCTCTGTACTGTATAGAATACGCTGTATTAAGAGTTTGACTGTAACATTTTTGCAGACATTCAAGCAACACACCTGGAAACTCTATTATGATCTTCAAGAAAAAAAAACAAATGACAAGATGAAAACTACAACATTTCTGTGATTTTTCCACCTACTATTCCAGTACATGGAATAGAATACAGTACAATACAATAGATTGATAGAACTTTATTAATCCCTGCTACACAGGTTAAACACAAGTTGAAACCGGTACATTGATATTCTTATAATGTTTCCCTGAGTCAGTCGTAACACTTTGTACAATAGTGTAAAGTTAAGTTTAATTAAAATATATATGATATATATACACCTATGTATGTACACTAGTTATTATGTATGAGTGAAAAAGAAAAAAGCAGACAAACAGACATGTACCCCTAGCATTGGTTTTGCCCTGAGATGGCTTTGATATTGCACACTTGTTTTGACACACTGAATATCATGTTGTCTTCCAGGTTTCCCAGAGCGTGTGGCGCTGTACTTTGTGTCTGGCATCTGCGCCGGCCTGATTTTCTTGCTGTGTGTCTTTGGTGTTCGCTCCACACTGGTTAAAGACGTGAAGGAACTGGTGTCTGATCTGAACCATGAGCTGAAAGCGTCTCGCAGACGGCGCAAGGAGCTGATGGATGACCTGTTTGACCAAGATGTCTCAGACACCTCATCCTTCTGTCGCCTCACACAATCCTACCGCACTATGGACGTCGTCAATCCGTCCACTCTGGCGGTAGAGATGGTTGACCGACAGCAGGAACACACCGGGGACCTTCACAATGGAGATATTTGGCCCCATCAACACTCCAGCCCCTACGCCATACACAAGATTACAACCCACAACACCTGAGATCAGGATTAGTGTCACTGATGCTGTGAAAAAGCACTGTTCACAATTAATTATTTGGATTTTCTTACAGCGAGTCTACACTGTTGTACAAGCACTAATTTTACATACACTAACCAAAGAGAAGGAGACTCACCTCTGTATTAAACAAAGCAAAATGGGCTCTGGATCTTAAATCATTACACATTCTATACTGTTCCATTTTTTTTTTAACCATAACTACATTAATGTATAGAGATTTGGGGAAATAATTATCAGATGACAGTTTAAGTCATTAATTAATTTACAACAAAAATGGACAATAAGGGCAATTCATAATGTAGGTTATTTGGATTGTACTCACTGACTTGACTTTTCTCACAGTCAAAGTTGTTAAAATTCAAAGATGTAGTAAAATTCCAAACCGCACAAATGATGTTCAAAGCTCATACTAATAAACTGCCACAAAATATTCAAAACATGTTTAGGGATCGAAAGGGAGGTTGTCAATTAAGAGGGGAGAAAATTTTAAAATTAATAAAATCTGTACAAACATTAAAAGATTTTGTATTTCACTCTGTGGTGTCAGACTGTGGACCAGGATGAGTGAGGAGTTACAAAGATGTTACAACATAACACAATTTAAAACAAAATATAAATATTATATATTTATGGGATATAGGAATGAGATGGGAGGGTGATAGTCACAGGAGAGTGTTATTTCATTTTGTTATTAATATAGGTTAAATATATTTATGTTACTGCGTATCTGTGTATCAATTTATGTTCAGTAAAAGTTGGTCCTTTTTTGTGTTGTTGTTGTTTTCTTCCTACTCTCATGAATATTGCAACATTAAACACAAGTCGCAAATCACATGGTTGATTACAAATTGTATTATTGTCATTGTTAACAAGAATTTTGTAAAATAAATATGTAGTGTTCATTGATTTATTTGCATCTTATTTCTTTGTTTTATCCTTTGAAAAAGTCACCATTCAGGAATTGCAATTTTCTGCATGCAGTTCTGATTAATAAAACATTACCAATAGCTTCAACTGCGTATAGGATTAAAGTGTCAGTGAAACAATATCACTTCTAACCAGTGTCAGTCAGACAGAATTAAAAGTGATGATGAGACCTTTTCCGTTCTGGGGTTGCCACAGCGAATCCCATTCACACATTTGATTTGGCAGGAGTCTTTACGTCATATGCCCTTCCAGACACAACGGGGTTTTAACCAGCAGAAGGAGACACACGCCCCCTTGTATCAGACCAGTTCTATTTCTACTTCCATTTCCTTTTGGTACCAAGGAGGTTATGTGATCACCCCTGTCTGTCTGTCTGTCTGTCTGTCTGTCTGCCAGGATTACACAAAAACCTATTCTACTGATATTCATGAAATGCTGTGGAAAGGTAAGACATGACTCAAGGATAAACACCTGAAAACCAGGGTTTGGACACAATTCATAAAAAAGTAGAAGAATTCTTTTCCTCTTCCTACAACAGCTGTAGGCAAACTTAAGACTTACAATGGACCAATCAATTAGTAAATAAATACACAGAAACATGAACTGAACATTAACTGTCCAATTAGTTCAGTTACCACAGTGGTGGTCAATTGTTAAACTAATCCATGGCAAAAACTAACAAGAATGAGAACAATATGATGATGTTTCCTAAAAAAATTAAAAAGTTGTAGTAACATTTTCTGTACCTACTTAAATGCATTCAGTGTAATTCGGTCTTTTTGCAAGGTCAGAAAAAACATTATAAATACCAACTGAAAAATAGTTCAGGAACAAACAATAAACAGATGAAATTTTCACATGACTGAAATGGCGACTTGTCCAGGGTAGTAAAAAAAAGACTCAAAAAGGACAAAACATTATACAAAAGAACCAAACGCACAGTAGAAGACATCATACAACTGCTAAGATTTGTGGCCACATCAACATATTTCCAGTATCAAGAAACAATATACAGACAAAAAGAAGGCTTTGCCATGGGGAACCCATTATCAGCTATCATGAGTGGGTTTTTCATGGAAGACTTGGAACAAAAGGCAATAACCACAGCACCAAAGGACTGTCACATTATGGAAAAGGTATGCAGATGACATCTTGGAAAACATAAAATCAGGACACACCAAACAACTCACACACCACCTCAACACCATGGACAGCAGAAGAAACATCCAATTCACACATGAAGAAGAGACAGACAACACTACAGAGTTTCTGGACCTAAAACTCACTCATAAAGAAGACAGAAGCATACACATCAAAATACATCGAAAACCAACACACACAGACCAATATCTTCTTTGGACATCGGAACATCCCACAGCACACAAACTATCAGTCATAAGAGCACTATACAATAGGGTAAATATGGTTACAGACACACAGGACAAGGAGGAAGAGGAGACTCACATACATACACTCACACAATGTCAGTATCCACAGTGGGCAATCAAAAAAGGAAAAAGTCAGGCGCAACACACGCAGATAGCAAATAAAAAGAAGAAAAAGACACAAGACAAAACCCACCGGCCATAGTCACTCTGCCATATATTCGGGGGGGGTCGCAGAACAGATACAGAGGGCAATGAAGAAACACAACATCAACGCACCAGTCAAACCACACAACCCAAAGACAAGATATAGCAAGAACTAAAATGCAACGTCATTTATGAAATACCATGTTTATCATGCAATTAAACATACGTGGGAGTGGGAGAGACAGGGAGACCATTTGGAACACGCAAAAAAGAACATCAGATAGAATGTGAAAAGGAAACATTATATAGACAAACAAGAGCAGCAAAACAACAAGCACAGCAGGAAAACCTCAAATCAGCCCTTTCAGACCACTGCAGAAGGGAAAACCACACTATGGACTGGAAAAAGGCCAGGGTCATCCATGCTGAAAGCAACAGATACCACCGATGGATCAAGGAGGCCATCGAAATACGGAAACGAGAACCAAAGAATATGAGCAGGGACGACGGCGCATTCACCATGTGAGTGAAGTTGGCTCAGCCACTTTCTTAAAATAATGAAAAATCAGTGCCAATGGTTAGTGGCTGAGCCAACCTCACTCACATGCATTCATCTTATCGCACACCTAGGATGGTCCTGGAGAAGACGCGTAACAACCCCCTGCTGTCTGACCAATCCTCCCGAAAACAGCCTTTAAGACAGCTCACAACAACACCATGTGATGCTTCTGAGGAAGGTAACAGGAAGCAGCCGAAACTGGTTACGCAGGTAAAATAACACTGCACCTGTCTGATAAAAGAACCTAACTTTATTAGAGACTATATTTGTCCTCAGGGGTCAACTTAAAGCACAGTATTGTACAGAACACAAGACGCCACAAACACCTGTATACGTCAAGATAGTTTAGATTAAAGGAGCTGGGCCCGCATTAGTTAAAAAAAATAAATGTAGGTGTCATTCTGATCCCGGGCTGGATAGCTCAGTTGGTAAGGCACAGGGCTGGTGCATAGGGGACCGATTCCTGGGGTGAGTGTCCAGTGGGTTGTGTCAGGAAGGGCATCCGACGTAAAAACTCCTGCCAAATGAAATATGCGAATTGGATTCGCTGCGGCGACCCCGGAAGGGAAAAAGCCCAAAGAACCCATCAGTGGGATGGACTTGCCCCTACAAGAGGAAAAATTTAGTGCAGCAAAAGTATGAAGATAAAAACATTAGTAATAAGTACTGGTAGCTTAAGTTAATAGCACGTTTCCCTTTCGAGGATGTATGTCTAAAATGAAGTCTAAAATAAAAATGACACTGTTCTCGCTATCATGATAATTTATTTTATTATTTATTTCTTATGTATCCTGTGTTTTTACCTTTTTAAATTTACTGTTGTACAATGTCCTTGGGTGCCATGAAGGGTTCTTATAAAATAAAATGC
Organism: Gymnapogon annona; assembly: GCA_029814585.1. NCBI lineage: Eukaryota > Metazoa > Chordata > Actinopteri > Kurtiformes > Apogonidae > Gymnapogon > Gymnapogon annona. The sequence continues at coordinate 8,020,641 of JAPTHA010000002.1, forward strand.
ATTCTTATTATTCTTATCATAATTATTATTACTATTAATATATTGTTATAAGTATAAATCATTGCCATGCTCTCCACCAGTCTTTCACATCGATTATATTGTTTACAGACTGATAATAGGAGTTCTAAAATCTACCTGTGTTAAAGATGTATTTTGTTTTAATTTTTACAGAGTAACTCAGTGGCTCATTCTGGGACACAAACATTGACTTGTTTCACTTAGGGACGACATAATGTTAGTTGGAGACATGATATCTATAACAAAAGAGCTCATCTGAATAATATTTTATTATGATGGTCTACATGCATACATGTTCCATATTGCTTTGTACAAAATAAATGAGCTATTTTTCAGGAATATATGAGCATGACGAACTTCTTACATTTGAGGCAAAATATGGTTTTGTTTTTTAATTGTTTGCTAGTCCACTCCGAGCCACTGGGTGGCGGTGTGGACCCGATGAATGAATGTGGGAGTCAACATAGCAAACTATGCTGTACCTTCACCAGCTAAGTCTGCTACAAACTGTCTGACCAGCACCGGCTGGATGACCACCGGCGGAAAGAAGAAGCTGCATATTTCGTTTTTTTCCCCGACAGAATGACGCAGAACAACGGGGGCACTTCGACTTTAAAACACTGTTAAACAATCGTGACCTCGTCCAATTAGCTGAAACAACAACAGCCGCCGCCGCGGGCTAACAGGCTAGTATTAGCGTTTGAACAGCTGTCATCCCGGAAGGCCGACGCAACCGTCGCGCCGGGTGGGGATTTAACTTTCTCCCCGCAACGTCTGGATTCGACCAACTTCAACTCTCCAGCAAATGATAAACAGCTATTTGTGTTCTCGTGGTAAGAATGGATTCCCCATTGAGTTTTGGGATAGTCGACGAGGAGTGCTTGGCAATATCCTTTTTCAATTTTGTGTTTTTAATTCCTGCTCGATTTAGCTCATTGGCTAACGTTAGCTTTCACTGTTGCTGAATTATTTCCCAGGTAAGGTCAGCGCACTTCGATAACTCGGCTAAATATCCTGGGATTGTTTAATAATTGGATTGTAATAGGCGCGTCCAGTTCTTTTAACGTGCCAGCCGTGTACATTTTTTGTCTGCAGCAGACTGTCGGGTCATTTTTGCATTAACAATGTTATAATAGACGCTAATTAAATCCTTATATTGTGAAACACAATAACGTTAGCCATCTTTGAGTTGACTTTTCACTGGCTGCCAGTTAAGATTTGATTCTCAGTTTTTCTCTCTTCCTTTTTGGCCTGATGATATGTCACCTTCCACATTAATTTGCCTAATGTTGATTTTAAGCATGGCTTTTAAAAAGGTACCTGCTTCTGTACCCCAGTCTAACTACACTAATCAAGCCTAAGCATTGATAATACCATACAGAGAGGCCTTGTCATTTTCTGCAGTTAATCAAAAATAACTCATTGCTGTTTGGGATGTCCATGTGACTTCATGCTCAGTCACAATAATTCCTTGATTGTGCTGCTCACACTGTGAGAGGTCAGGAGCTGAGGTCTGGCCAGAAGGAGCCCAGATTGCTGTCACTAATTGAGCGCAGTGGAGAGTTTATGTAAGTATCAGACAACCTGATGACTGAAATTCTTCATCTGCTTTTGTTGGAGTTGGATGTCGCAGGTTATGCTTCTGTTTTGCTTCAAGCATTGCATATCTTGACGTTATAGATATTTAACTGTAGCATCTTTTACTCCAAAACACTTTAACGTTTTGGCATCTCCTCTGATACTACCAAGTGTGAGTTGTTGTCTATGTTAAGTGTCACACATGTGGGAAGGTCTCTGTATTACTGAGGAGAGGTGTAACACAGGTACGGAAATGGTATCTCTCTGCCCATGCTGATTTACACAAGGATTGAGGAAATTTAGCTGTGAAGAAGTTTCAGATTTTGATTAAGATAAATTGTGTCCAAACAATTGCTTTTCTTCAAACAGAACAATCTCTTTCCAGACATTATGTTCATTCACATATTTGATAAAGAAAAAGCATGAACAACTCATATTCAAAGACTCAACACCTGCAAACAATTTTTTTTGTTGGTTTACTTGTTTGATATTGACCTCAACTAAATTATTTTTTAAACATATTTTTGTCATTGATCATTAAATGCAAAATGACAGTACTCATGTCATAATAGAGGTCAAAATAATATTGTTATATATTTTCCAGCCTTGTTAAACCAGACTAGTATCTGTCTTGAGGTGTGGATACAGCATTGGTTAAGGTCATCTGTACTCCACCATGCATTGTGTAGAAGAGGCAACTGAAGATCGTATTTTTGTACGTTGTATTGTTTTATTCTTGATCAGTGTTGTATGGTGTCTTGTTATACATTGGTGATAGGTCATATGGCTACAAACTTTGCAAAGAGGTTTTCCAAATACCACAAAATCTCACATTTAATTTCTTTTTAAGCATAATTGTTTTGGGCCCAATTTACCATCCTCCAGGCCAGTCAAAGTTACTTTATCCCTAAGTCACACGTTCAAAACTTGATGCATTTCCTCTCGGCAGATCCACCATTTGTTGAGTGAAAGGGATTGTTGTGGATGATGGGAGTGGGTGTGTTAAACATTTAGTGTTACTTTTTTTCTTCTTCTTGTGGCAGGTAGTGGCGTGTACTAATGCGAGGAAAAAGGCAATTAGTCCCAGTAGCGGCTTGCTCACTACCCATTATCCAGAATTCCTTCACTAAATCCTGGACTGTAATGAGACTCACATGGATGCACAAGCTCCATGCTCAGCTAACAGTGTTAAAACCACACACACTACACTGAGGAGCTGACCTAACGGAGTGTTGTCACTGAGGCCAGGTGCTGGCAGGGTTTCAGTTGTTTCTTTATAATGTGAGAATCTAACAGTGACATTTGTTAACTGTCCTTAATTGGTTCTGATTTTGATTAAATTATGCTAAGAGGGAATAAAAACCGCCTTCCAGCAAAGTAACTGTTCAGTATTTAAGTTTTGTTGATGCTTCATGTGTGCTCTATAATTTGATATTCTGTGGCAGATTTGTTTAATAAAAATCCTATTTAGCCCCAATGTGCCAGTGTCAAGAGGTCCTGTACTTGATTGTATTTTTTTCATGTATTTGCATTTTGCACCTGATGGTGACAGTTTTTTGCACTAAATACATGTCCAGTATGTCTGCCAATTGCAAATCAATTGATGCCTATGCCAGAGACAAGGAAAAGGAAGACAAGTTCATAGGTATATCGAAGAGTGGATGTGTCCTCTTATATGACATTATCAAATACATCCAATTATAATCAAGTTCACAGTTTTATTTCTCACGTTAAAAAAAAAAAAAAATCCTGCTGAACCAGCACTGTGGTTGCAGTGGTTGGGTTCTGTCAAAATCTTTTGTAATGTAGCTTATAGTAAGTATTACAGGGGCCCATGGTGATTCTGAGGAACTTGATGTCTCTCTTGACACATTTTGTCCAGCAAAGCTGACTCATTTTCCTCTTCCTTAACGGTAATCTGAAAGGAAGTGTGTGCAGCGCCTATCTTGTTGCTCTGGCTCAGGCTGTTATTCTGACTTTAAGTGAAAATATGCTCAAGATCACATCAACACCTCTCAGTTTTGATGGTGCTTTTATGGACTCTTTCATGGCCAGCGTCTTAGAGCAGATCCTCTGAATGTGTAGTGGATTCTAACACAACTGTTCAATTGTGTAGTTACTGCTCTCTCTGCTGAACTGGAGATTAAAATGCATGTGCATGCTGTTTTTTTGTCTGATTAAAACCTTTACACTGAAAACCCATTTTAACCACATAATTAAAATCCAATTCTAATACCACATCTTCTCATTTTGCATCCCACATGTTCATTTATTTTAATACTTTCAGACTGAATGTTTTGCATGAGGTATCCTTTTTACGTTCGTAGGACACATGCTGCTCTAAGAAACATCACATTGTGTCTATTACACTCAAATAATTTCATATCAAATGATAGAAAAACATTTCAGTGGTGATGTTAAGTGAAGTCTCTGCTGATTTCAACCAGATTGGGTGTGTTGGCAACTCCTGACGCTGTTGTGTCTCGTCCAGTGGCTCAGCTGTCTATACCCATCAATTCTAAATTTGAGGTTATTCGGGGTAAGTAATGTTTTTGTCCCCAATATGAGTGTCATATGTAGTCTTTCTATCAGTACTGTTTTATTGAACGGACTACTCCAGTCAGTTCCGTGTTGATATATTTTTTTCTGAGAGATTCCTTCCTAAAGACATGGTGTATTATTACATTTCATCATCTAACCATAGCATGAGACCTCAGTCTTAAAACTCATGTAGCTACCTGGACTTGCCCTGAGTAAACATAGAAGACAAAGTGTAACAAGTGACACGCATACCAAGGGTTATTGAAATTGTTTATAACACAACTCCCTTACTATAACAGACCTTTTGAACTGCATTGGCACCGCTTAAGTGTGTTTTCCCTTTCATTTCAGAAACCGACGAGGCTCTTCTAATCAACTTCTCTGTAGATGGTAAGTATTTTTAATGATTGTAGTTTGAGGTTCATTGACATCTTTGCTTCGTTTTTAAAACTGGGATTTTACTTTAATCCTGGTGAAGTGTGGCATTGTAACCAAATCCTGATAATGTTTGTGTTATGGCAATAAAAGAGCAGAAGAGCTTTTCTTGTTATAGTCTCCCTATCCCAACGCTCTATGCTGGAGAATTTCTTGAGCCAAATGTCTGCCTCCTTATTTAGTACCAGGCGCTGGTCATGAGTTACCAGGGCTTTCTGAAAGAATGCTGAAGTGGTTTGCTGTTGAATCACTTTGCTTTGTTTTCTAGACGATACTTTCCCAAAGTCTTAAGATACTTGCATGCATGCGTTTGTCTCTCTCAAGCCTGTATTAGGATTCGAATCAAAGGAGAAAAAGCCCCTGAGCTGCTGTTAGAGCTTCAAGACGATGATCGGACTCAAACTTTCCTCACACAGGTGAAGAGTGCTCAGCAGCAAGGTAAGCCTCCACTCTCTGTCAGCATCTAAAGCGGCTGGATGATAAATTATTTAATTGCTCATCTAACATTTATTTTCAAAGGGTGGATTGCATTACTCACTGATTTCCTGTGTCTTCTGGTTGCAACCTGCACACTGGTGGAAAGGCTCATTAGGCTGCTGTGTATAAAATCAGGTTCAGTTTTACAGGTGGCAGTGTGTTTTATGCAATGCCACTATATTTGTCTGATAGAGTTAGCTCTGTTTCAGAGTGGTGTTCTGTGTCCCATTCTTGTCCAGTGAAAACGATGCATCTCCAAAATTACATTTTAATATCTGTGATAAATTCATGTATTCAATGTTACTTTATGCCTCGAGTTTACAGTTGTTGAGCAAACTACTGCGAGTATTTCTAAGACCATTAACTTTTTACAAACTAGAATTCACATGAAAATGCATTATGATGAAGTTGAAAACATGGCTGCTGTTCTGCGCTGTACATAAGATGACATTAGTGAAATGTGGATAGTTACACTATATTACCAAAAGTATTTGCTCACCTGCCTTGACTTGCATATGAATTTAAGTGACATCCCATTCCTAACCCATAGGGTTAAATATGAGGTGGGTCCACCCTCTGTGTGTGTGTGTGTGTGTAT
>JAPTHA010000002.1:8033458-8045661 GCA_029814585.1 Gymnapogon annona
TTGCTTTCTTTTTTGGGGCCATGATGTGAAAAAGGAGGGTGACAAAGCAGAGTATACAGATAATTACGGAGCACAAACATAGACTTAGACGTAGACCCAAGAGTTGTAAAGGCGAAATGATGTAGGTCGAGTACGCCGTACCCCGGGGACCACCTGTATATAAATAAAACCACAGTGGAAACGATATTAATTAATGGTTACACCCAGGAGTAACTCATTCTGCAGCTGAACTTCTCTTCTGCACAACCAGTGTGTTGCTTCATGGTCTACGGGTTAGTGTGGCCTCCTCTCTCATCCAAAGCCAGCCACGAGAACTTCTATTTCATATTGGAAGTGTAATTTCATCCATCTCATTGCACATGAACTCAATAAGTCTCCTCTTTATCTTTCTGAACAGATGAGACCCTGGAAATCTATCTGGAGGTATATGTCAGTAAGGACTCTGTTACGCTGCTGAACTCTGGAGAGGACTCCATAGAGGACATACTGGTGCTCCATCTGGACCGTGGCAAGGACTACTTCATTACCATCTCTGGAAACTACCTGCCCAGCTGCTTTGGCACTTCGCTGGAGGCTCTGTGTCGCATGAAGAAGCCCATCCGAGAGATCCCCATCACCAAGCTCATCGACCTGGTGAGATAAAAAAAGTGGGGGAAGGGAAAAGCCATTTTTCTTCAACATGAGAAACTTAACACTTCTCCACTCAGTGAAGTAGTGTAGCTCAGATTGTAATTTGATGGCAGTTTCCTCCTCTGTTCAGCTCCAGAAACCTGAGCAGGTACACGTGAGGACTTGCTCACCCCTTCAGGGTAAACTCAGTCCAATAGAGCGCCTATATTTGGAGAGCATATAATGTACTAGTCTATATACAGCGTGCTTGAGTGGTCCAAGGAATGAGGAAGTAGCAACAATACAGCAAGGGAGCTTCTAAAGAGCAGGGATAACTGAGTCAGGTTCGACCCACGCTAGTCTGCTTATATATAAATAGGCTCTGCGGTTCTAAACATGGACACCTCTGTCTGTTTCTACAATGCTATTTTTTTTCTATCTGATTTGAAGGGGTGTTCCTCCGTTCATTTAATTCCCTTTAAAATCTAAGTAATTTCATTTTCCTGCTGTTCCTGTGTGCATGTGGCTGAAATATTCATACAATCTCTATCTACTTTTCTGATTTTATGCAATGTACTATCTACTTTTTTCCTTCTTTTATTTCTCTCCATCACCTCTTCCTGCCTTGATCATTCATTTCCAACTCTTCACTGTGGTTGTGGGCTGGCTTCTTGCTCAGGGAGAGGACAGCTTCATGGAGAAGGTAAAATATTAATGAGGATAATGTTCAGCTACCAAGATAAACATCTTCTGTTTCACTTTAATTAGAACCAGCTTTATGAAATATTATAGATACTTGTCCTTTGCTCATGTTATACTTGAAAACTGTCCCAAGTGTCATTAAATATTTATGAGGAACTGATATCGGCAAGAACAATGATGTACTCTAATCTAGGTTACATTGTGTTAATGGTTAACTTGAGATTCATACTGTAGTCAGATAAATTTATGGTTTATTTTATGAAAGCTGGGACTGGTGACCTAAAAACAGGCTAATATAATAATAAATAGTAATGGAGAAAAAGAAGACATCTCATGCATCACCCAGAAAAATAACTACCTTTTTAAACATTGCACTCATGTGAAGTGGAAGTGAGTGAAACTTGTAAATGAAGAAATAAGGAAAGAAGGTGCTCCTCATATCTGTGTTTCACGTGGGATGAGCAAAGTTTATCTTTTAACCAAAAGTTTTGACATTATTCAAGTTGATGTTGTCAACTTCATAGATTTTACTCTTTTTTTTTTTTTTTTTTTAAATATATCTTTATTGGCTTTTTTACATAGACCAGGCATTTTCAGGCAGTCCAGAGTATACATTGCAGCTCTGTGAAATATTGTCAACTCGATTATCATAGATTTTACTCTTCTTTTGGATTTGAGGTTACTCTTACTGGAAATTTTCCTCCCTGCTGAGTAATGATATAAGAACTTAGTGATATGAAAACTTTAATTTAGTTATGCTAATGCCGCTTCCATTATTTTTCATTGTCAAAGAGGCAAAATACAGGCATGACGTAAAGAGAAGAAAAAAACTACTATTATGATAAGATGAAATTGGTGGTAGAGTTGTGCTGATTGAGCAAATTGATTATTGATTTTCTATAATATTGATAATCTGATTGATTAATCAGATGTACAAGAATCATATATTGCAAAAATACTTTTTATTGCCCAGTGTAGTTCTTAATTTCTTTACTAACACTTGGATGAAAAATTTAAACCCACCTTTTCATACTGTGCACACTAGTTAACTCTTGGTCATTTTTATCTGGGAGATAAAACAGCAGCTGTTAGGTTGGACTTGACGTTATTGTTATAATAGTGCACAGATGAAAGGTTGCAATACCATTAGTCTCATAAGTGAGTCAGTACATACTTCAAAAAGCTGCCAAGGACACCAGTCGGTAACCGTCAGGAAGCTACAAACCCAACTGCGCCAGCTTAGTTACAATCTGTGTGTGCGGAGGATCACTCACCCATTAAATCTCCCATGGACCATTGAGCGAAGTCCAGTGAAAGTTAGAGGCGCACTCACTAAATCTCATTTCACAGGAGGTCACCCTCACTGCTCAGCCCCTTTATACACATGATTAAGCTAATGAGAACAAGAGTCTGTTCAGCTAACATCAAACACTCGTTTTAGTCCCAGTGATTATACTTCTCTCCCATTTCTATGGATTGTTGCTGATGGGTGAAACCAAATAGTACCAGGGTAAACAGATAGCCACTTAGAATCTAAATTGTGCCTTGATTTTTATTTATTTATTTTTTATCACTGTAGCAATTCAATACATATTGAGTTAAAGCTTTCCTGGTCTTAAAGCCTCTCTGGGGGATTCACTACTCCGTAAACATGCTTTTTAATCACAGACTCTGTTCAAATATTTTGCAGCATATCACATTAGTTCTGCATGTTAGCGCCCCCCCCTTTAAACCGACACTCCAGTTTCCTCTGCCTTTATGTGCAGCCTCATGAGCTGAGGTTATTTTTGGAAGTCTCTCGTGAGTCTCGGGGATCCATTAGCAGAGACAAAAAGAACGTGATATCCAGTTCTTAGTAAAATGGCCCTGATTCAAGTCTCCAGACACTAGAGATAATCTTGACCCCTAATCCATCACTAATTGATCACTAGTGTCATGTGTCATGTTGTCATTCTAGTAGTTTTTGTTACACTTAAATCTTAAATCAAAGCATTATGAATCGCACAATAGAGGATTTAATGTTATAAATGCATTGTTACTTGTATTTCTGTTTTGATATTGTTCCAAGAGCCTATGTATTTGTAATTTAGCAGTTGTGTTGTTCCCCATCAGGAGAAGTCCAAGGTTAGCTTCTTGATGGTGGATGGTGCAAATACAGAGGACAAACCCCTGAAGATCCCCAAGGAGGTCTGGATTTTGGTCAATCAGCTGTTCACCAAGTCCTGTGATCAGGTAAGAAAATGTTACCTGGCGATTTAAAAACAGCAAAACACTGCAGTATTTACATTTACAAGGCTGTAAGTTCATCCTGTGGAGATTTCTTTCACATAAACCTGCTTCATATTAACCAGATGAATACTTTAGTGATCAGTGTGAAGTTGCTGTTATTCTGTTAACTGCAGGTATACATCAATTTTATTTTTCATCTAGTGGAAAGGAGAAAATATAATAAATCAAATTTATTATTACCCAGAGGGAAATTGTTTCCCCGCCAGCGCTCCATGACAGTATAAACATAGGAAAAAGATCTAAAAATTGAAAAATGGCAATATTTGCAAATAATGATATGGAACAATATAATAATACTGTAACTGTGATTAACTATAAAAATACTATGTGCAATATATGTACAATGTTTACACAACACTATAGAGTTATATTTTTCCCAAATTAAGAAAAAAATATATATACATATATACAAAATATGTGTATTTTGTATATATGTATAAAATATGTTAATACAACATATATAAAAAAAAGAATGTCTTTGTAAAGTGTCTTTGCTCAAGGTAAGCAAACATTACGCATGTTATTTCGAAGTTAGGAGGACACTGCTAATAAATTGACATACACAGTGGATTCAGCCATGTTTCTATGTTTAGCAAATAAAATCTTTTTTATGCTGGTTGCATCATTTTATTTTGTTGTATTCATCTGCCACAACTTCAAATGCCCATCTGTGAAAATATTGTCTGACATTAAACATGTCCGTGGCACAAAAATGGTTGGGGGCCGCCGCTTTAGGATATTCATCAGGCACCGATTTCACTCCCTGAACAGAGGAGTGTGTAGAGTTGTAAGTCTTGAGTATTCGTGTGGTATTGTGTGTCTCCCAGGAGGACTTGTTTCAGACACCAGGCCTGCAAGAGGAGCTCCAGACCATCATTGACTGTCTAGACACCAGCATCCCAGACTCCATCCGTATCCTTCTATAAGTGGCTTCACTCAATCTGCTGACATATAGAAGAGCAGATAATACGACACACAAACCACACATTAACAGCATTCAGCCACATGATTACTCGTATATTTAGTCATTTCACACTTGCATAGTGTTGTGTCTTGATCATGTGGTTAAGTAGATATGATAAACATTAGCAGTGATGTTTTGTTTTCATGTCTTGCGGTTCCTAATGTTCAAGTTATAAATCCTGACTTTTCAATCTAATATGAAAAATTTCTGATATCAGTCTGGATCAGTTCCGAGTTACTTTCCCTCATCAGCCCTCTTTATAGTCAAGAGGAGAATTCTGGTTTGGGATCACAGTTTAAGCTAATGATTAGCATCCTTTCCACTGCAGGACCTTCTCATTTACCCAAGATTTTGAAAAATCTTGGTGCATTTCCACCAAAATTACCCGCGGGAAATACATTCCCTCAGCACATACTAAGGAAGGGGTGTTAAACACATTTTAGTTCAGGGGCCAAATTTATCCCATTCTGGTCTGAAGTGGGCTGGACCAGTCCAATAATAACAGAATTAAACATCATGTCAATACATAATGTCAACTCCAAACCCTCCTTATATGATGAAAAGGCTTACATCTATAAATTGTCCTTTAAAACATTGCCAATAAGATTAACAACCTCAACATTCTTTAGAGAAATAAGTAATTTTAACAGTACTATACCTCAGTTTATAATTTATACATGTACATTAAAATAAGTGTAATTTTAACAATATTTTACCTCAGTTTATTATTTATACATGTACAACAACTTACAGATCACAGTGGATCTACAAATACACAGAACATTTAGTAACCGGTAGAATACTGTTAAAATCAAACTGACTTTTCTACAGACATTTCAGTTTGTTTAAATTTGTTCAGGTTATATATCTTTATTTATTTATTTGAAATTACACTTTGTTTTAGTGTAAATACATATTTCCACAGAGACAAATTTGAAGTTGCAGATATTTACAGGCTATATGATTATATTTGTCCCAGTCTGTTAGTGGAACCTGAACTATAATTTTTGTAAATATCTTAGGCATTACTTTTGCATTTCACAAATTCATCCCACGGATTGGATTGGAACCTTTGGCGGGCTGCATTTGGCCCCTGGGCCGCATGTTTGACACCCCTGTACTAAGGCAAAGGCCTGATCCTGAGCTGATATTGGGCTCCATATTTGCTCGTTCTGTCCTTAACTCTTTCGTAGCTGGTTGTAACCACTCGGTGGCCGAGGCGCTGCTCATTTTCTTGGAGGCCTTGCCGGAGCCGGTGGTCTGTTACGAACTCTACCAAAGGTGCCTCGACTGCTCTCACGACAGCCGCCTCTGCAAACAGGTGCGTGACGCCTCTTTATGTTTCCTACAAGTCCCTCTGCATTATGTACTGCTACATTTCTGTGTCATGTTTATCTGATCACTTTCCCAATCTTTGTCTCCATTTCAATTGGCAGTTGATATCCCAGCTGCCCCGTGCTCATCGCAACGTGTTCCGCTACTTAATGGCCTTTTTAAAGGAACTTCTCAAGCACTCACACAACAACAACCTAACAGCCAGCCTCATAGGTATGAGATGTCGAACATACTGTATATTCTATTTTATGGTCATGAATACTTGGCTCTTTCATACTTTTATAGTAGGTATTGCTTAACCCATTTACCTGAGTATAATATTTAACCCTTTATATAAAGAGTGAAACATTGACAGCTGGACTTTTGGATGGCAATAAGTCTGATAATTCTTACTTGTTTTTCTTGTGGGCATAGATGAAACACATTGACATAGATTTTTTGGGGATTTAATATATAAGAATATATCAGTAATATCACAGTTAAGCTAACAATGTCCTGCATTTCATTTAGTTTTTTTCATGCTTGATTTTGTTATTCGATGCTGAGCGTGATGGATATTTGTTTAATTTAGTCGTCTGTTTGTTCTTCACTTTTACCTTTATTCCTTTGTTTTAGCCACACTCTTCGCTAGCCTCCTCATCCGGCCGCCTCCCAACCTAGTGGGCAGACAGACGTCACATGACCGGCAGAAAGCCATCGACTTCGTTCTGGGCTTCCTCATGTCGGGAGACGAGGAGTAATGGAGCTTTCCAGTTGATTCCCAGACTGGTTGCAGAGAAACTGGGCCCGTTGGACGCTGTGTGACACAATCCGCTTGGTATTTATCACCTCCTGGGACACCAGCGCCGTTGTTTTGCACCCCGTCCTTCACAAACTCTTACATTAGAGGTACAGAGGACCACTTTGGACTTCAATAGAGTTGTGTTGACTTTACCAAGAGTCATATCGTCAGTTTTCAGTACACCTGCTGGATCTGGAAGCACTTTGGAGAGGGTTTGAAATGATGCCTATGCACTTTGTGATGACCTAAAGGACATGTGCCTCCAAACTAGAGCTCTCCTTGTTCCTGTTGGTACTCATGCCAAAATACACCATGAATAGTGAGTGGAATGAATGTGAAAACACTATGTATTCATAGCTAGGAGGATGACACAGTTACACTAATTGAAAGGAAACTAAGTAGGCTGAATACAAATGTTCTGCTCAAAGCATCAAGTCATTTGAAATGGTGTAGTTATGAAAATGTATCACTAAGAATGTTTAAGCTTAAGATGAATCATGACAATCATCAAATTTGCAGCATTTTTGCTGAGTGGCAATATTAGGATATCTGCAAGAACTACTTTATTCTGCAACCATTGTATTTTAACTGTTATTTATGCCTATTTTCTTACTTCACCATCCAGTGGTTTATTTTCAGTTTTATGCCATGATTTGGTTTTAATCAGTCGGTTATGGAAACCAATTTTGGTGAGCGTTTGATTTGTGTTTGTGTAACTTCACCTGTGCTCCCTGCATCGAGTTTAACCAGTTCCTCTGAGCTACAAAACACATCTGGTAACACACTAATTTCCTGGTCAACCAGAATGGAGTGAAGAGTCACCCTCCGTGTTTCCTTGTCCTTTTAAAACAGTGTACATAGCATTCGTTTCCCCCGTCGACTTCCTGTGGGTATTTGACTGTCTGTATGGTGTTAAAATCTGTAATGATGTCATTTTTGTCTGAAGGTGGTACAGTTGGTGTTTGTTTACATGTTCCTGATCTGCTTTTGCCATTTCCCAAAGTGCGTCATTCTTGGTTTTTGGCCTCTTTGACGCCGAGGCATTGATGCTGCGTTCCTTATGGTCGAATCCAGCTGAGTAATACTCTCGATGCCTTGCAGAGTTTTACATGATGCAGCATTTTCTGGGCGCTGGTTTAGTAGGATTTAACGGCTCATTACTCTGCAGGATGTAGCCCATCTTTGTGAAACTTTTATCATTTGTGCCACTGAGGATAAAACTTTGTATAGTCAGTGCTGCGAAATAAGGAACCTTTACGCTGTGTATAATGAACGGTATTTCCTCTTAATAGTTCTACCCAAGAGATATTATCCTCATTAGCTTTCCTACAAGAATATTCACATTTATAATATTAATTGTCCTTTGTCAGCACTTTCTGTTGTATAATAATGCCAGAAAAACCCCCACCCAAGACGCCCTAGAAGTTTTCTCCTCAGAAACTGCAGGAACTCCGACTGAGAAGATTTTATTTTTGGACACAATGTGAGAACATGATCAAATGTGACATCACTGACAATCATGGCATTTAATGGATTTCCCCATTTGGCTGAAAGTAGTTCTTTCTGCCTTATTGCCATTGATACAGCAGTTCTCAAAGATATGTTAATAAGCGATTTCTTGTCGTCCATTGGCCTTAATAGAGTTGAACCTTGACAAACATCGCCTTAGACTGAAGGAATAGTCCTTGGTGACAAATATTTGGGAGAGTAGCCATTTATTTATTAATCTCGGCTTTGGAAAGACTATCCCCACGTCAAACGCAGAATCGATTTAATCAATAAGCTGTGATTCGGGGTGTAGACTTATGCCAGTGTACCAAATTATGTATTTGTGCGTATTCATTGTGCTTTTTGTCTTGGGTTTTGCCTCAATGTTCAGAGAAATTACGGTACACAAGGAAACACCTTCACTCGTTTTCAACTTTAATTTATTTAACAGGAATAAAACGACATGTCATTCAGCTCTGTGTTTCAACTTTTTCTTGACCCTATTCTGTATTACCCAGTAGATGATGCCTTCAAGGACACGACTCATCTGTGGACTGTTGTTGTGGCTCCCTTGTCATGTACATGTGAGATCTTTACGGGCTGATGTTTTCGCTATAGTTAGTCCACTAAGCGGCTTATGAGAGATCCTACACCTCAGTGCCACATTTTTATTCCGTGTGATATAAAAGCCCAACCTTAGACTGACCAGCACTATTTGCCTGTGGTGGAGTAGCCCAATATTGAACCCATTCAGGGCCATGGCGATGCTCAGAGTGTCCTCTTATCGAAAGCTGTTTGATGAAGGTCACTGGAGTCGTAATGGGGGATCCAGTCTGCAGTGTGTGGGGCCGTTCCAGGCCTCGACCAGGTCAGTGTGGGTCTCAGGTTCAGGTCAGGCTCCACCTTTTTACAGTAGAGGTCCATTTAACAACAGAATTAACATTCATTTTCAACTAGTCTTACGTCATGCATAGATTTCTTCTAATTTACAGCTGTTGTATTTTATGTTAAATGTCTTGTGTGATAATGGGGAATAAAATGGTCAGAAATTTTCCGCTAAGGATGATTTAACTGGATGTGTTAAGCAAAAGCATTTAAAAGAATCACGCTGGGTGAAAATATGACATGTTAATGTTCTTTTTAAACCAGGGGTGTCAAACATGCCAAAGGTTCCAATCTGGCCCATTGGATGAATTTGAGAAATGCAAAAATTACACCCAAGATATTTGCAAAAATTCTAGTTCAGGTTCTACATACAGTTTGGGAAAAATATGATCATGATAATCTATAAATACAACTTTGTTTTGTGTGGAAATGGGGATATTTTCATGTAATTATTTTACGCTAAAACTATCATTTCACGAAAACAAATATAAACAACCTCCAATGTCAGAAGAGAACTTGGTGTAATTTTATCAATATTCTACCTGTTACTAAGTGTTTTGTGTATTTGTAGATCCACTGTGATCTGTAAGTTGTACATGTATAAATTATAAAGTGAGGTATAATTCCAATTACACTTATTTTTCTTAGTTTTGAGGTTAATTGCTATTCACATTGTTTTAGATGTAAACATTTTCATCATATAAGGAAAGTTTGGAGTTCACATTGTTGATATGTAATTCTGTTGTTATTGGTGAATATTATTGCGTCTGGCTTGATAGCTCAGTTGGTAAGGCACCGGGCTGGTGCATAGGGGACCCAGGTTTGATCCCTGTGTAGAGCGTCTAGTGGGTTGTGTCAGGAAGGGCATCAGATATAAAAACTACCAAAAGTGAATTGGATTCGCTGTGGTGACCCCGGAAGGAAAAAAGCCGAAAGAAATAATCAATTCTGCTATTATTGTACAGGCCCCGCCCATTTCACACCAAATCTGGCTGAATTTGGCCCCAGAACTAAAAATTAATTTCATGGCCCTGGTTTAAATGAGGGGCAGACCCAGGACACGCTGGAGAGACTTTGTCTCTCGGCTGGCTTGGGAATGCCTTGGGGTCCCTCTGGAAGAACTGGAGGAAGGGTCTGGGGAGAGGGAGGTCTGGGCCTCACTGCTTAGACTGCTGCCCCCGCGACCCGGCCCCGGATAAGCGGCGAAAAATGGGTGGATGGTTTAAATGATAGTTGCAGCAATTGTCATGTTCCTGCATGATCCCAAACAACATGCCCACCAGTGCCCATCTCTGAAAGGCCTTCAAGGTCACACTCATTCTCTCCCCTCGGATCTTTTTGCTCGGTAATTTGCACGGCCGTCACAGGAGTACAGCCGCTGACGAGTGTGACTGTGACAAGTTAGACTTCGCAGCTGCCAGGGCTCTCAACAAGGATGGTCTGATCCGATTTGTCCAGGACCGCGCCGTCATCGCTGCCCTGAATGACCGCCTCGTCAGGCTTATTGAACTGGTGAGGACAAGCTATCACTGTTCTCTAGAACACATCAGCACTTTATTGTCCCTCTCCTGCGTCATTGCCTTTGTTCTCAGTAAATGATGCCGTGATTTATACAAATACCATATGTACTGGTTCTGACTTTCTCTGTGTGTTGGACGTGTCTCTTGTGTCCTTCAGGCTAATTGCTTCGAAGAGGAAAATGAATCTCTTGAATGTCAGATTTTGGACCTTCAGAACACGGTGAACCAACAGAAGAGCTCCATCAGCGCAACCACTGGGGATGTGTCCGACTACAGTCTGGATGCAGTGGTTAAAAGACTTTGTGAAGAGAGGGTAGGATGCTGCTGCTGTGTGTGTGTGTGTGTGTGTGTGTTTTTCTATGTGATGACATCCCCAAGTTAGAGTCCATCCACATGTTTATATTTCCTGTTTATTTAGGCTGGGAATCCACTTTTAGATTTTCTTGTAACAGGCCTGATTGAAGATGCATCATTGTCTTCACTCCCTCTTTTTTATATTTTATTTAGATTTTTCAGTAGACAATGTCACAGTTAGGTTCATATACTGCAAAACGACACTGCCGCAATGACAGGATTAGAGACAGCAGAGGAAACAAAACAAACATATAAATAAGTGAACTGCACGAGTCACAGAGAGACTTGTTGACCTCGTAAGACCTATAAGCTCTGCTCGGGTATATAGAGCTGAACCAATGTGGTGTACTGGTACATTTTCCATGTACTTTAGAAATCATTCCATATCTTTTAGTACATCCTACTTCTTATTTACTTCCAGAAGGTTATTTTCTCCAGGTTTACACAACTGTTGACTTCTTCAACCACATCTTTATTGGAAGGGGGGCGGGGTCTAATTTCCTTTTTCTATCGATACATTGAACAGATGTCAAGAGTTTCTTCACATACTTTAACAGTTTGAGTTTTGTTAGATTCACTAGTAGACAGACTTCAGGTTGTAGTGTAAGTGTGACCCCATGGATATATAGAGTTTCTCCCTCCCACCCCCGAAACAAAACCCTGTGTCTTCACTGTCTGTCTGCAGGATGAGATTTTGTGTGACTCAGAGGAGCTGCAGAAAGAGCTTGAGCGTCTGAAGATGGAGTATGAAAAGGCTGCACATCAGAGGATGTGTGTCGAACAGGAGCGCCGATACGTCGCAGAGGTACAGTAATAAGACGGAGGTAATGTCTGCAAGTATCACGTGCAGCTACTGCACTCGACACCGTGTTGGAAGATGACTATGAACACGCAGCTCCTTCACAATTGGCAGGCTAATACACTGCCTACCCAAATCCAAAATCTGCCAACTGGAAAAGGGATTGGTCATCATGCTTTAGCACCTGTAGTACAAGCCTGTGGGACAAGTGCCATAGTCTAAGGATCCACATACACATCACGTCACAGGTACATTAACTGAACTGTATCTGGGGAAAAAAATGTTGATACGATGAATGTGACAGTGCATAAACACTGTGGGATACGTATAAGTGATGCTACAGTTAGTATATCCTGGGAATTATATCCCCCTTTATAGTACTGTTTACACTGATGTGCAGTTCACTGTTTATAGTACTATTTTACATTGATACGTGGTGCGTCCACTGGTTGTAGTGCTGTTTATAGTACTGGTTAC
>JAPTHA010000002.1:8045761-8059030 GCA_029814585.1 Gymnapogon annona
CAATTCTATGACATTTCGTTACCAGATTCATTGTGTGTGTCTGTGTAATGACAATAAAGGAAGTCTAAGTCTAATAATAAGGGTGAATCCACTGTGTATGCAACTTTATTAACTGCAACTTTATTAACAGCAACATTAGTAACGGCCTCTCTACAACCAAAGAAACCAAACAAAGTCATTTGTTTTTTGTTCATTTTTCCAGCTTTGGTGGTTTCAGTTTAGCGCTAATGTATTATACATTACGGGTTAGAACAGCCATTTGACGAAGCTAGCAGAAATGTATACGATGGAGGCAGAGTCTTGACACGTGTAAAGACTGAGTCATTGATGGATGCGAGAGAGAGAATGTGGTAGTTCTTCAAAATTAAACATTGTTCAGCATCTGGTAATAAATAAAATGTAAATTATGTATCGTTTCTGTGTGGCCCGGTACCAATTGAGACATGGTCCCGTACCGGTCCAGGATCCAGGGGTTGGGGACCACCACTGTGTGTTGATCACCAGCAGAAAGATGCACACACGCACACACACACAGGCAACCCCTCTCTCTCACGCCAATGCGCATCTCCTCGCTTGTCGGGGCCAGATGTGAGGGAGGCTTTTATTCCTGCTTTACAGATGTAACATAGGCATGTCGTACACAGTCCTAATGTTCCTGTTGGCTGAGCTCTCTGGTTCTGAATTGGAAGCAGGTGGAGAATGACAGTAGAGATGCACAGAGAAAAGAAAACCTGCTCCTCTGAGTTCCCATAAACTTACAATGACTGGACTTCTCTCTACAGATGCGTATCACCAGATCACAGTACTGGATTGGTTTGACGTACACTTGTGTTATGTTCAACTCTCCTCTTCATACATCTTTAGAGATGATGCAATTATTTCTATGAGTCATTTAAAAACATTGAATCAAATTGGTCCACAGCAGCACATTATTGAGTTATTGGATTTAGTAATACAATTCCAGTACGCCAGTACTAGTCTATTGCTCAGTTGGTACCGGCCCGTACAGAAAGAACTTCCATTGTTTGTGTTTTATCTATTTTGGGATTCTGAACAATGTTTTATTTTTTTTAACGTACGGTATTCCTGTGTTTATTTTGTCATGTCCAGATGGTCACATGGGTTACTTGCATCCACTGCCATCTTCCAATGGCTATGCTAACATCTAATGCATTAGCTACATGGAAACTGAACAACAAACAAATGCCTTTGTTTGGTTTCTTTTTGTCGAGAGGCCACTACTCATTTATGTTTTACTATTAATAAAGTTACAGTGGATTATTATTATATTTACTAAATACTAGTTTTTATGTGGGTCCTATCATTTTATTTTGTTGTATTCAACTTAAAGGTCAGTCCGTGAAAATCTTGTCACACATTAAACCATTCCATGGACTCAGAAATGTTGGGGTCCACTGTACTGCGCAATGCAAATACAGATAAGCACTGATAAAATGTGTTAGATTAATCGAGTAGTTTTACATTCTATTACCATCAAATGACTCTTTGTGATGTTTAAAGTCCTTGAATTTCAATTGAATGCTTGTCATTTAGGTTCAAATCTGACTCACATCCACATGAACAGGACAGATCACATGGACTCCAATGTTTTCAGTTGTAATTTGGGGCCCTTCTATATATTGTGTAAGTCTGCAGATTTTTTTTTTGTGTTGCGTCTTCAGGCATTTCTAATGTCGTCAAATTTTTGCTTGCGTCAAAATTAACGTATTTGTCACTATGCCCTTCCAGTGGACACGACTCTCTGAAAAAACTGGGCACCATTTCTTTTTACAGTCATCTTCTCACTGTCCTTCACTGCAAACTAATTACTAATAAAACCGCAAACACTAGCCTCATCTTTATTTTGGCACAATGCAAGTATGTTATTCACAGACAGACAAAATTCTGAAGCTCGCAAGGTGAGCGTCTCCTGAAATATCTGCTTCTTCCACTCCATTCTCGTAACTTGTTGGAATGTATTCATTCATTCATTCATTTTGTGAACCCACTTTATCCTTGTCACTGGGGTGTCACTGGAGCCTATCCCAGATACTCAAGGGTGAAAGGTGGGGGTTGTTTACAGTATGTTTTGCTCCAAAAACGCAGCGAATTAATGGTTTTTAATGTTGCACATAATGCGATTTACAACGTCCTCCCCAAATGCTTGCTGACGTTAGAACAACAGGCAACAACAGAACTGAGTCTAGCTTGGTCCACCGCTGTCCATCACGGACCCCATCGCCCTCGCAACGAGGCTCAGAACATTGGAACCAAACCATCTCTGCGTGAGTCCTAATGTAAAAGCAGGCACCCACAGTAATTGCATCCGCCGCCAATTAATCTGCTTCTTTTAAGAGTGGATGAGCTAAGGACCCCTGCTGGTGAATGGATGGGCAGACGGGGCTTTTGTGTCTAGTTAGCCTTCGCCAGCCTCCTTCTCATCTTCCTCCTCCCCCTTCCTCTGCATTGCGGTGTCTACTTGCAGTTCAGTGAAACGGGGTGGATGTGCTGGTGGTGATGGTTCTTATAATGGGTGTTCTGGGTGGAACCCTGACATTTTCTGCTCGTCTCCCAACCAGCCGTGTGATTTTTAGTGCTCGAGCTGCAGAAGTACAGCGTAGTTCAGGCGGAGAGAGCAGCTCCTCTCTGACACCTCCACAAATGAAGTTGAACTTTCTCTACTTTCAGTGTTTTCTCTCCCTGACTCGATTTCCTCCTTCACTGTGCAGGATGTCGATGCTGTGACAGCAGAGTGTTTGGCGCTAAGGGAGCAAGTGGCTATCTACGAGGAGCAGCTGGCCAACGTGGAGGGCCAGCACAAGATGGTGAGGGGGGTGGGTGGGGGTGTATCACTGCCGTGGGATGAAAGGGAAAGATCTTCTATAAAGAGTTTCAAAATGTCAAGTCAGACAGGAGTGTTGGAGAAACGCCCAGGCCGGTGGCGACAAACACAGCTATGATGACCCCGGTCACCTTGATGAGGAACTGCAGCCAAAAAAAGCTCAGTTAAAAGTAACATATGGAGAGAGGATTAGAGGAGAACATTAGACAACACACATGCTGGCGCTCTTATGACGCCAAACTCTTAAGCTAAAGGCCACTGTATCAAACTAAGGGATGTATAATCACTATGCTAAGCTGATCATTTGTAGACAGTTTATTTATTAGCGTTTGCAACTACTGACTTCATACTTTACCCACGAGGAAAACTGAAATACACAAACTGCAAATTGAAATTTGCTGCAATTTGTAGCTCAAACTAAGAAATTAAGATTTAAGTTGTCAGTGCCAGATTCTAACAATAATGCAAAAAAGTGATGGTGATTAGTCATTATTTTTTTAAATCATTCCCTTCATATGACCCAAGTATCAAGAAAATATGTTGCATAAATCAAATACTTTACTATCTATTCGGATCAAATGACTCTTGGTGATGTTTAAAGTCCTTGAATTGGAAATTGAAAGTTTGTCATTTAGGTCCAAATTAGACTCAGATCCACGTGAACAGTATAGATCACATGGACTCCAGTGTTTTGTATGTATGATGCAAAAATTCTAACAATAATGCAAACAAGTGATGGTGATTAATCATCATTATTTTTTTAATCATTACCACCGTATGGCGGGAGTTTATATTTGGTCAATTCATCATTTAACTCCACACGTGAATACAGTTGAACCATCACCAAACTACTTCCGACTGTATTCAATCGATTTTAGTCTACATATAGGTCATTAGTTTCTTACACTACTTATTAGTACTTATTAGTTTAGCAGATGAAAGTTCCTCATGTGGTATTAGGTGCCCCATTATTTCCGAGCCATGTGACTTTCATGTTTGTGCTGGGGGGGGGGAGTCAGAGGATCATTAGTCATTAGGACACTCTGGAGACCCCAAATGTCTGTAAAAAATACAACAGCAATCCATTCAAATGCTGTTTGAGAAATTTCAAGTAGACAAATGTTTTTTCCTACTGTGACACTTAATATGGCTAGTTAACATTAACATGTCTCCAGTTAATCCATTACACCTCGTTAAATGCAACGTATTTAATTATGTCGTATTATTTGTTTTAATTGGATTCGCTGTGGCGACCTCAGAAGGGAAAAAGCCAAAAGAGATCATCATCATTTATTTTATTCATTGTATTGTAATGTTGTGCTGCTCTTATGTCTAGTTGTGTTGACCAATCTGTGTAGGCTGTGGGGTGCAACATATGGTCTGTGGGCCAAAACCTGCACATCGAAGGGTCCAGTCCGATCCATGGGATGAATTTTCTTAAATGCAAACATTACACTGAACATATTAGCAGTTATTGGTGTCAAAATCATTTTACTTCGGGGGCCATATACAGACTAATTTGATCTCAAGTGAAAATAAACTTTAAAATGCTATGATAATAAATAAGAAAACTTCAAATAGTTGTCTTCGTTGTAGTGTGACAAAACTTAAATGAAAATGTTTACATTTACAATCTACCCTTTCACAAAAAATTTGAACAACGAGCAGCATGAAATATCTTATCATTTTAAATGCAATTTTAAGAATATTATGCTCTTGCTAAGTGTTTTTTGCCTTTATAAGTTGGAAGTTCACATGTCAATGATAAAGTAAGTCATAATATTGTTAAAATTACACCTGAAGAAATTATAGGTTGTTAATGCTTGTTGACGCTATTCACATGAATGCTTTGTGGATATAAACATTTTCATTTTAGAATTTGACATTTTCACTGTTATTTTACTGATCTGTTCCTTTCAGATTATACTGAACTGTATGTGGACCTGAACTAAAATAAATTTGACACCCTTAAGGTTTGCATTTTATTACAGGAATCATTAGATTAAAGCTGAAACGCTCTCGGAGGGAAACTGAAGGTATGGCCTATTCTCTGCATCTTCTCCAGAGTTGACGGATGTACCCCAGCATCAGCTCCAATGTCTGTATTTAGGCGACAAGAGGCAGGAGCGACTCCATCACACTGGGTTTTTCTCTACAAAGCCTCGGCTGCTCAGCATTTAACACACTCCCTCTGGGACCCGCTCGATAACTCACAGTCCGGGAAATGCATCTGAATGCCGAATGAAAACAGAAGTTCCCTTATGTTTTATTAACTGCTGTTATTATCAGTACTTCCAGATACTCCATAAATTCCCCCGACAAATCAGCGGCCATGTCGTTATTTAGGTGGAGCAGAGGAATGTGAAATTGCCACAGCGGCTTGGTAACACTTGATTTTCTCCGTAGTTATATGTGGTTTTTTTTTGTTTTGTTTTTTTGTGGACTACATATTGAAAGGTGAAGACATACATGCGTTTTTTTTCTGGACTGATTTGATGCAGCTGCGTGTTTGTGTTTGTTGCATGTATGAGCAGGCGGTTCAGACTCTGCTGGATCCAGCTGAAGCCGCTACAGGAGCGGTGGCAACAATTAAATTTGGCAGCCCTGACATCACTCCGGCCTTGGATGTAAAGGAGTACTACTGCCAGCTGGCGGAGAGCCTCCAGGTACAACACAGCGGAGCATGAAACGCATAAACATGTCACGAAGTGGAAGTGTTTTGGTGCCAAATGCTTTACAGTAGCATCCCTGCGTACAAGCTTTAGATTTACTATCCTATTTCTGGCTTTGGGCCTCATGGAGCTAAAATCACACGCATACAAATGATCCTCATACACCACAAACCAGCTGCCAGGAATGAATAAAGTACACTGATCCTTCACTTAAAAAAAATAGTCAAATCTGCCAAGAGACATAAAGTCAGCGTATTAGAAGAAATGTGAATTGATACGTTCTGAGGGGTTATAAAAAGAAACATTCGTTGTTCTCGTTTGAATTGATTCATCTCCACCATATTTAAACTGTCTCTATTATTCTTACAGATTTGATTCTTGTACATGAATTGCCTCTGCCCCCCCATTATTTCCGCATGTCTTGTTTCAATTCCTCCAGCTGGGCTTTTGTTTTTGTTTTTTACTCGCCGCTGTTTCTGCTATATTGAAAATTAGATCCGTACTTCAGTATAACCCAGGGGTGTAAAACATGCAGCCCAGAGGCCAATGCGGCCTGCCAATTGTTCCAATCCAGCTGTTGGGATGAATTTGTGAAATTAAAAAATTACACCAAAGATATTTGCAAAAAATATAATTCAGGTTCCTTGTACAGACAGACAAAAATAGTATAATAATGACCTATAAATGCTCGCAAGTTATGATTGTTCTCTGTGGAAATGTAAATTATAGAACTTTTCCTTTACTTGCACTAAAACAAAATTGTCTCACAAAATATAAATCACTAACAAATATAAACGTGAAATTTCTTAAAAGTGTAATTTTAACAATATTTTACCTGTTACTAAATGTTTTGTGTATTTGTACTGTAGATCCACTGTGATCTGTGAATTGTAATATACATGTATAAATTGCAAACTGAGGCATAATGTTAAAATAAAATTTTTTAGTTTTGAAGTTGTTAATGTTATTGACATTGTTTCAAAGGACAGTTTGTATGACGTAAACATTTTCATCATATAAGGAACGTTTGGAGTTGACATTATTGATGGATAATTATTATTATTACTTCACTGGCCCCGCCCACTTCACACCAGATTTGGCTGAATTTGGCATTCAAACCATCCAAATCAAGGTCCTTGGTCTTGAAGAGGGGCAGAGTGGCAGAGAAATTCCACTTCTTTATCACAGGAACACTAATCCTGACCATCTCCGAGATGCTGATTAAGAGCCTGGGAAAGTTTTTTTGACAGCAGCCTCAGGGACAAGGCATCCATCAAGAACACCTGTGAGGAGCTAGACGGATGGCTGATGAGTGTGGACAAGACTGGCCTTCCAGGAAAATTCAAGGCGTGGATTTATCAGCATGGGATTCTGCCAAGGATGCTGTGGCCTCTGCTGCTCTACGAGTTCCCGATCACCATCATCTCAAATCTGGAGAAGAGAGTCAGTCGCTACTTATGGAGATGGTTAGGACTGCCAAGAAGCTTGAGCAACATTTCCCTCTATGGAAACACCTGGAAACTGACGCTCCCTCTGAAATCCATCGAGGAGGAGTTTAAGGCAGTAGGCAGAGCCTCGTCTGCATCATAGAGTCCTGGTGGGGACAGTATCCAGAGGTAGGCCCGGACTTGGAACCACCGCTTCCATCTGGTTTGACAAGGCTCGGGGACCGGAGCGGAGGCAACTAGTACAGGAGGAGGTGAGAGCAGAGGTGGAGGAGGAGAGGTCTAGCAGACAGTAGGGATGAGAAAACAAGGCTCCTCGACTAGGTGAGGAGAAGATCTCATGGGCGGAGCTATGGTAGGCAGAGCCACACCGCATCAAGTTCTTGGTCCAGGCCTTCTACGACGTACTCTTCAGCCGATCCAACCTGCACTATAGGGGCAGGGTGGATTCTCCAGCTTGTTCCCAATGCCAAAGGAAGGGTACGCTTGAGCACATACTGAGTTGCTGCCCAAAAGCTCTGGGGAAAGGCAGATACCGATGGCGTCACAATCAGGTGCTCAAGACCATCGCAGAGAGCATCAGTAGTGGTATCACCAGTTGCCGGAGGTCAAAACCTGTGAAGAATGCCATCAACTTCATCAGAGCTGAAGAGAAGCCAGTAACATCAAAAGAAACACCAGGGCTTCTCAACACTGCACAGTACTAGCAGCTGTTGTGGATTTGAGCAGCCAACTAAAGTTCCCCCGGCATATTGCTCAGACCACCCTCAGACCTGACATTGTGCTGGTGTCAGAGGCAATGAAGACCGTCATCATGCTGGAACTCACTGTGCTATGGGAGAAACGCATCAAAGAGGCCTTTGAGTGGAAGAGGGGGAAGTATGGTACCCTGGTCAGTGACTGCCACAAAGAAGTCTGGAAGGCTAGGTGCCTACCTGCGGAGGTGGGGTGCAGAGGAATTGTAGGACAGTCTCTGTACAGAGCCTACACTGCACTTGGCATCACAGGAGGGAGAAGCAGGAGAGCCATTTTAACAGCACAGAGGCAGCAGAGAAAGCCTATAGGTGGCTCTGGACAAGGAGAGGTGAGCTGTGGTCAAGTGTTGCTAAGGCTAATCAACCTCAGGTGGTTCACCTGAGCAAGGGTGTATGATGATTGAAAGACCAAAAACATCCGGTGACCTCTGGTAACATCATGGATGATGTTCCCTAGCTATGCATCAGAATATGTATCACTAAAACAGTTTGACACCCCTGGTTTAATCCAACATTAAATAAAGGCTGAAAGAATATTGGGCCCAACAACAACAGCATCAGTCCAAGAAAACTACAATGTGTGTTTATGTACCGGAGTAGAAATGGACCATGGACATTCATTAGATTAGATATACCTTTATTGTCCCACTTGGGGAAATTCCACATTCATTTTGGATTTATTGATGTTTTAATAAGTAGCCATATGAGAAGTCATTTCTAACTTACCAATTAATGACATAAATTAATGATATCAGTGATATAGTCAGATTATAACAATCTAGGAAATAAAATTAAACTACTTGGAACTTTTAATGTAAACATACAGTATTTCCCCTCATCCTACTACTGACCACTGCAACCTCCACTTTTTACCCCATCACTGTTTCTCTCCCTCTGAAACTGCCCGGTCAGGTCCAGATGTAAATCTCCCCTTTCACAAATCTGAGCGGTACTCCCTCTTGTTTTCTTTCCCTCTTAACACAACACCAGTGTAGAACTTGAGAGTCAGAGGGGCTGGGCAGAGACCCCGAGCTTAACACTGAAATTTACCTGTATATGTGAATGTGTGACCGTCGCGGGAGCAGAGGTGCTGTACTGGGGTCAAACTTCATCTCCGGTGGGTCTGACCCACCCCCTGTAGGCTGAGGATGTCTGTCCAGGTCAAAGGTCAGGGCTGTAATCAGACTGCTGGCCGCCTTCCCAGGCTCCGTCGCAGTGCGGGCAGGGACAGTGAGGTATGTTTTGAGTGGGTGATAAAAGCTATCCGCTGTATGTATATATATATATATATATATATATATATATATATGTGTATGTTTGATTGTCTAGATTCTTAAGGGATCTCTAGGCAATTGAATCAAGTCAGTTGGACTGAATTTTGTCTTGGAAGACGTTTGGCCCCTTAGTCAGTTAGTGCCTTAGTCAGCCTAGTCAGGACTAGGTTGACTAGTCTGCAACTGCTGAAAAAAGCTACCTGGTATATGCCACACAGCGCCACAACCTCTACATTGGGGAAACTAAACACTCTATAAACGCATGGCCCAACACAGAAGTGTACAGTCTTCAGGACCAGATTCACCTCTACTTATACCACAAGGAGCAGACACACTCCTTTGAAGACAGTGATGTTCATATCTTGGACAGGGAGGACAGATGGTTTGAGTGAGGCGTAAAGGATGCCAAGGTCACAATCTCTCCCTTATCTACAACATCGTGTTTTCTACATTACGAAAAAGATTTTCTATCAGCAACCAACAACAAACAACCTCCAGTTTCAGGTAGCGCAATAGAGCTCAACAAAACGGTCATTGAAACCAGACTTGTGCGACTCCAACCAACGAGAGATGTTAACGACTGTCGTCAAAACCTCCACCTGAGGGTCGTTGAGTCCTTAATGACCCCCATGGGACAGGTAATTCATATATTAGGAGTCATTGATTAGATATAGGAATAGCAACAACCAGGGGGCACACTTGAAAGATTTCACCTGATGACATGACAACCTGGGTGAGAGCTTAAATATCAGAGTTCTTGACCGTGAGTTGCAGACTAGTCAGCTTTGTCCTGCATGAACTGATGAAGCCACTTGGATAAGAGGAGAAACGTCTTCGAGACAAAACTCAGTCCAGTTGACCTGATTAATTTTCCTAGAGATAGATTCCAATGTGCTTCTGGTCCCTTTAAACGCCATCTATTCGCTCTCTTCCTGCCTCTCCCATACGCCGCTCCGCTCGCCAGCTGGACATGATCCCGTCTCTGGTCTCCATTACCAGACACAATTGTCTCGATGCTAAAAAACTGATTGCTGTTGGGCTTGAACAGTGATGGTGATTGCTGGCCCGGTCCCACACACCTGTGCACCCTCATGGTGCTCGTTTTTCTGCATTTGTTCCACCCAATCAGGAAAGAGGAGAACACAAGGAGAGTTTTAACTGTTGCAGTGTGTATGAGGGCTGGGCCGGTGAGAGGCTGTGATTGCTCTTTGCTCTCCTGTCAGAGTGCACTTAGCCGCCCAAAAAAAAACACACACACACACACCACTACCCTCTACCCTCCTCGCTATTGTGCATTTGCAGTCCGGCTTCAGCAAGTGTTACATTTACGTTGCACTTATGTTCTGATCTGATCTTTTCAGTTTGAGTGCGGTGCATCCTCCGCTGCCGTGGTTCGCAGTGGTGATGGAAAGCAACTGGAAGTGGGAGGAGCTGCGGGGTCAAGGGTCAAAGGCCTGTCCCAGATAAAGGATATCAGTGAAATGAAGATGCTGGTGAGTGGCCTTTCTTCTTCCTCTCACTGGGTTTTAACAGGTCAACAACATGATTTAAACCTGTCGATCTAAGGCAGGGGTGTCAAACATGTGGCCCGTGGGCCAAATGCAGCCCAATCCGGTTCCAATCCGGCCCATGGGATGTTCATAATTATTACTTCCTGTTACTAAATATTTTGTGTATTTGTAGATCTACTGTGTTCTGTAAGTTGTAATGTACATGTATAAATTAAAAATTGAGGTTTTATATTCTTAAAATTGCTTTAAAAATAATTTGGAGGTTGTCATTGTTATTTGCATTGTTTTAAAGACAGTTTGTGGACAAACATTTTCATTGTATACGAAAAGTTTGGACTTGACATTATTGATATTTCTGTTATTCTATTGGACCTGAGGTATAATGTTGTTAAAAATGACACTTATTTTTCTTAAGAGTTTTGAGGTTGTTAATGTTATCCAGTGTTTGTAGGAGTAAACATTTTCATCATATAAGGAAAGTTTGGAACTTACGTTATTGATATGTAATTCTGTTATTAGTGCACAAGCCCCGCCCACTTCACACCAAATATTGAATTTGGCCCCTGAACTAAAATGGGTTTGACACCCCAGATGTAAGAGCACGGACGTTTAGCAGCGAACACATGGTGATAACGGGAAATTCATTTCAATTAAAATGAAGGTGATGTTTGATTTATTCATGAGATTCTTTGTCTGAGTGTATTTTAAAACACGTGCTGGAAAATTACACCAGCATCCTACATCCTTCCTTCTTTCTTTCCTTCACTCATTCCTTCCATCCATTCTCTACTTAACACACAGCTACATGGAAATAAAATCTCTTAAAAATAGAAATGATTCAATGTCTTTAATCAATTAAAAGTATAAAAGAACAGCTGTTTATGTTCAGGGTAAGTTGGCTCTTTTTTCAATTTTTGTTGTTGGGATCGATAGTTAATATCCTTTTCTGTGTGATAATGTGTATATTTCAAATGGATTATAATTATAAGTGGTGGTTGTAGTTATTTCAGGGAAGCGGGATAGACATTTAACGTAATGCATGGAGAAGGGATGCGATTTAATAAGTTTAGACTTCTGCCCACTGCTGATTTTGTTTTTCATTTCTTTTAATGTTATGTTCTAATAAAACTTTCAATAATGATAAAAATTTGCTCAAAGTGAAAAGTAGGACATTGTACTGTATAAACAGGACTGGTTCAAAACCGATCCTTGGGACGAATTTGTGAAAGAATTGTAGTTCAGGTTCCACGTATAGACCGGGACAAATATTATCATAATAACCTAGAAATACAACATCAACTTCCTCTTGCTGGGTTTTAACATGTCAAAAATCTAATTAAAGAAAGCAAACATGATGTTCTTTTATGTGGCGCTGTCATTCCTTTGTTTTTTTTTCGTTCTCTAAAACTTTAGGCATCTGTTTTTTTATGTTTTTTTTTTTGAGTTTGGTCATTTTATGTCTGTATAGTTGAAGAATCTAGGGAGACAGGTAAATTCCCTCCAGTCCAAAAACAAACAATTTTTTTTGCTAGTAAAAGTACCACAAAATTACAACTGATGCAAAAACGCCTTAATTTTAGACTGTGGAGAAGAATGTCGCGTCTGTGGAGTCACTGAAATGACATTTTCCAGTGCTTCACGACACATTGCAGACTAAAAATCTCATGTGACGTTAAGGTGACAGTATTTAATTCGCACTTGTGTCATAATAGAAGTGTTTCAATAAAAAGATTGCCGCAGTAGCTTTTTGACAGACTTGTAAAAAAAAAAAAAAAAAGTAACACCTAAAGGTGTGTGTGTTAAAAAGAGTCATCTATAAACTTACAATACCACCCAAAATAAATCCAGGCATGTCTGTTTGGCTGAGCAGACTATGAGAAAACATTACCTCATGTAAATCTTGCTACCATATGATTTAGATCTTCCCATAACACATTTCTAACCTTTTTTTTTACTTACAAAGAAACTGGGAGTCTTTCAGCCCGCAAGCGACTCAGTGTCGACCATCAACCACTAAATCAGACGTTAATGGTGAAAATGAATGGTTTCCCACAGCAGGAGAAGGGAGTGGAGAGCAGTTGAGTGACAGCAGAGCAACAATGTGGGAGAACCTGCTGACCAGAGTGTTTACTCTGTGGACACTTTCAGCAGGAGATGTGAAGGGCTCGGCTGCAGCTCAGACAGGATTTATTGGCCTCCGTGTCCTTGGTTATTAAGTACAGTCTTTCACAGTGCCTGCAGCATCATAAACGTCTTTAAATTTCATACACCCACACACTGACTGGAGAAATAAACCTTCATTGAATATTACATATATATATATATATATATATATATATATATATACTGTATATTCCATTATGTTTAGTGCAGGATGGATTATATATCTTAATATGTTCAGTAGAAAGGGTTTTAAAATCACCCTTGAATAGAGGGGTATTAAAATGGAGAAACCAGAAAGAAAAAGCGACTTTTTCAGCAAAACATATCAACTGAACATAAAAACAAATGTCTCCAAACATTGGCATTTGAAAAAGTCCAGGGGCTTTGCTGAGAAATCATTATGCATCGTCTTTAACGAGCGTCTGAGCATTCATATACAATAGTAAACTTAATTTTACTTGGATTATTTTAATGTAACAATAGGATTAGTAGGGGGCGGCTGTGGCCCAGGCGGTAGAGTGGGTTGTACAATAATTCAAGATTCAAGAACTTTTATTGTCATTACACACATGACAGACATGGTGGAACGAAATCTGTTTCCCCGGTC
>JAPTHA010000002.1:8071809-8084428 GCA_029814585.1 Gymnapogon annona
ACACACACATATACACACACCCTGCACCCACCCTATATACAGATTAGAAAAATGACAGAGAAACGCAAAAAATAAAAAGACAGCACAGCCTCAAATAAGCATTAGGATGAAGCTTAAGGTACTGGAGTTGCAATTTGAGCTGATGTAAACTTATCATGACAGATTGATGTGTCTGGAGGCCTAAGCCGGGCCATTGATAACAGGCCGCTGGCAGATGACCCCCAAACTACAAGAAGGATGGAGCTGTCTAAATGTGGTGGGCGTACGGGGGTGGGGTGTGGAGACGTGCGATGAGCGTGTATCCATTCAGTGTCTGGCAGTGGTATTTCCTTAAGTGGCTTTTATCTATACGAGCTCACTGATAGGATTCATAACTGTTTTTGTCCAGTTTTTGGTTCAACACTGAAGTCTTAACTTCAGTGAACACAGATAGTGGCAGAAAAACCAAAACTTGAGCGTCTCCGTGGAGTTGTTCGTCCGCCGATATCACCTCGTCAATCACTCAAATGAGGCCTGATTACTGCTCTTAACCCCTGCCCTCTACAGTGTTAGCCAACGTATTGACAGCTCACTCTTTCCAGTACAAGGTGATGGCGTTTCCCCCCATTTTCTTTGCTTTTACAGCCATGTTTGGTTTGCAGTTGGTTTGTGTTGTTTTTTTTTTTCTGAAGCTCATACAGCACAAGCACCTGGATTTTAATTTTTTTCCCCTTAAAGTAAAGCCCTGTGCAAATCATCATCATTTTGTCTTTGAAAGCAATGTCTCAATTTGGGTCACTTCAGCAGTAAGCATTTGGTAATACATTCCTTGGTAATGTTTTCCTCACTTTCTACATGACTTTAAAGCGCATCTGTGATAAATAATTTTTTTGGGTCCTGCTTCAAACTGTGTGAAGCTCTGTGATTTAAATGAAATAAAAGTAGTTGCTTGATGGATCGGCTTAGACGTGTGATTTCTTTTTCTGAAAAATCAATGTTTCATGAGAAACGCCGGCTTAAGATTCTTTCGCTGTGCTATAAACCTGTGCAAAAGAGCCGAGTGATTTATGTCCAGATCCTTCCCTCATTCATCTTCATGCTAAATGTGAGATTTGAACATTCCCAGCTATTAGCCATCTCAAAGGCTTGTTAGTTCTGTCATAAAGATGAAAAATGCTGCTAATAACATATCAGATAAGATTAGACACACTCTGTGAACTTGTGTTGGTGAGGAGTTCTAAGTGAGTTGGGTGTCTGCAGAAGGGCTGGGACTGTGCAGCCACAGTGACTTCTTATAATCATCCTAACATGAAGCATGACTGGCCGACGAGTCTATTTTCTCAGGGCTGCAGTTCTCAATAAACTCCTTAAAAAGACAGGAACTGAGGTCTCCCTTTTGGTTCTTTAATACTGAAATAAAAGACTAGAAACAGTCTGATGATTGGGATCTAGGTGAGATGACAAGGTGTCTAATTGTAATCAAGAGAAAAACTTGATTTAAGGTTTTCCTTATACTATGATCCGTGTTTTTTCCGCTTTACATATATGATAAATCAGTGGTGGACCCTCAAGGCCACCTCTCTGCTGGCCTAAACACAATCAGGAATATATTTTTTAATATCTTTATTTTTCCACAAATATGTATTAAATTATTCCACATGATCTATACACTACATATCTTAGCTTTCATAAGTTGGTTGCTCAGCTTCCAGCCCCAGGTGGAGATTTGGAGGGTGGGGTTTGTTGTTGGAGTTTTTATCCAATCATTATTCGCTATCATGTGTTGCCAGGGTCCACAATCTGCCTCTAGGCCTTCAGAAGTGACAGTGCTGGCGCATGGTAACTTAAAGTGAATGAGAACGGACCAGTGGCGTTAACCAATCAGCGTCAAGTTTGGCTTCACTGGGGCCAGCTAACGGGCCTACAGCGTCAGTGAGTGCACATCTTTTGAATGGAACGCGATAGAGAGAGGCGGAGCTATGTAAAGCTGTGCAGACAGACCTGAGCAGCATTTGTGTAGCATAAGTTGTTTTAGTTTTTCAACCCACAATGGCTGAAGGAGGCAAAGATATTGATTTGGTCACAGATTTAGTTACAATGCCATCCTCAAGAAAACTTTTCAAGAGAAGCTAGAGCTACAGCTAAAACTCTAAAGAGAGGCCGGCCGACCGCATAAGCAAGAATAACTTTGCAGGGAAAAGGATTTATCCAACACTTTCAAGTTGATAACTACGAACGCTACCCTTGGGTGGCTGGCTCCGAAAAATAAGTTAATATTATTATTAGTAATATATAATTGACAAATATGAATAGTAAGGTATTATGGGTAGATTGCATGGCACCGGGTGTGGACACTGGCGGCACATGCCGCCGGCACACGCCACTGCCACACGCCACCGCCGGCACGTGACGGCGGTGGACACCAGAAGCGGCGGCGTGAGCCAGCGGACACCGGGTCCTTGTTGATGCCACTTATAAACCAGTGATCGATTTCAGTTCCTTTTGTTTCTCTGTTATTAGTCTACTGAGTAGACTAATATAACTCTGTTGTACGTGACTTTATGTTCAGGTGATGCAGTTGTATGTGTCTTGGTCTAAATGCATCATGTGCAGAGCCATGAATCAGAATTATGGTTTTAAGAGGTGGGTTAAGTCGAGTAGGACATCACTGCAGGCCCAGGTCTGAAATGCACGGCCCGCCACTGAATCTAGTACAGTCATTCCTGAAAAAACGGCAATCATTATTATATAGCAATCATTAATTTTTTCACACGTGACAAAGGGCATTGAAGCAAGGACCTCAGACTAAAATGTGCCAACAGTGACATTTTCTCTTAAATGCAATGTACTGTATGCAAGAGATCATTAAAAAGATCTGAAATGCCTGCAATTCACTGTAATTTCTGTACTAGTAAATGTGCGCTGTACAATGGTAGTAAATAGTTCTGTCATGGACAAGATATTAACCCTTTCATGCATGGTTTATGATAAATGTCAAAGATAGAATAGAATATATCTTTTATTATAACATACAACAAAATTCAAAGTACTCATCAGGATTTTTCAGCAACTGTGACATTATGGTAAATGGAATGCTCTTATGTAGCACTTTTCCACACATTTATGGTGCCCAATGTGCTTTACATCAGTGTTTTTCAACCTTTTTTGAGCCATGGTACATTTTTTTATTGAAAAAAATCACGAGGCACACCACCAACCAAAAATGTTAAAAAAAAAAAAAAGTCTATAGCTGTCTATATTAACAATATAGTCATTCTTATCAAAGTGTCTTGAATAGGAATCAAGTAAACACAAATTTTTTTCCTCTTATTTATATACAATAAATCAGATGCCCTTCTTGACAAAACCCACTGGACGCTCATCCCGGAAATCGAACCCCGGCCCCCTGTGCACCAGCCCGGTGCCTCACCAAATGAGATATCCATCCGGTTCACTTTAAAACCTGTCATTTTCAATAATCAATGGTGTGCCTTTTAACCTAGTGCCTTATGTGTCACTGAGTTCTAAAATCTGTAAAAATGTTGTGATTTTTTTTTTTTTGTGACTGTTGGACCATTCGCTGCCGACATAGTGACGTAAGAATATTTACGTTTTTCTGCGAAACGCCAACAGAGAATCAAAAGGAAATGACAACAATCAGACACAGGTTTATACGTGACATCCACCAGACCCGCACGGGCACAGGCCTGGCCTGCACATACCAGCACGGTTGGGCCCGCATGGATCCGCGTCTGGTCCCAGTCCACAGTGGTCAACTCACTAGCCTGCTGTGACTCGCGGTTATGTGCGCATGCTCAGTGACTCCAGTGACTGGTCAGACCCACTGTCAATCAAGTGACAAATTTCATTTTCTTCAGGATGATAGCCTGATGCCTACATTTTAATGTCATGCGATCTACCCACAATACCCTCACCATCGACTGGTAGATCGCCATCAACATATTGGACACCCATGAATATTAGGTGAAATTGGATAATTTCTCACAGCACACCTGACGGTCTCTCACGGCACAGTGGTTGAAAAACACTGCTTTACATAACCTAACATTCACCCATTCGCTCACACTCATGCACCAGTGGGCAGCTGCTGTCATGGTGCTGGGCTCCACTGGGAGCAATTGAACCTCAGGAACACTCAAGAGTCAGGATTCGAATCATTCAAACAACTCTTCGGCCATTAGACGACCCACTCTACTAACTGAGCCACATTTAGACTCATTCATGTAAGAGAAAACAACTTTGGAATGGCTGTTTGCTGTAGTGAAAACTATGCATGAAAGGGTAACAGTGGATGAACCCTCTGAGATGTCATGTGTTGGTTTGTGAACTGCAGTTTAAAGGCTCAAGAAGCCGTGTTGGTTTTATGGAAACAAAGGGCTTGAGTTCGAAAACTAAGAGATCAAATTGGAACAAAATTGATCTATCTGTTCATTCTCTGAACTCTTTAGTTTTCCCAAGGCCATGCCAGGTGCTGGGGGTCCATCCTGGATAACACCAGGTGACGGCAGGGCTTATATTGATAGACAGACGAATGGTCATTCTCACATCAACCCTATGAGGGATATAAATTGACCTAATAACTTCAGAAAGTCCATGTCTTTGGCCCACAGAAAGGTCCACACTTATACTGAGCTGTGCCCTGACTGGAATAGAACCCCAGACAGTAAGACACCACTGCACAGCCTTATGTAATGTTTTTATAAACACAATAATTACAGCTACCTAATAGTAATTAGCAGGTTAGCTGACACAATGTTTAATTCAATATAATTTCATGCAAACATCAGCTCATGCAACTACAGTAAGGCACTCTGGGTATTGCCAGAATGTCTTAGTAAACATCATTACAGACGCCTATGGAGGCCAGGTTAGTTCAGCAACTTAAAACGAATATGGCACAGATGTCTGTTTGGAAGAAAGTGTATTTCTATTCAATAAACAAGAACTCCAATTCGCCAAATAGGGAACTGAACTAATGCTGACTGGGGAGGGGGGTTATATAAATATTTTGGATTTTAATGTACCAAATGATAAAAAAAAAAAAAAATCTTCACCTTCATGATCAGTGAATTAAATATCAAAGTATATGGTCTACACTGAAAAGACACTCAAAGTAAAGAAGATTATATGACAATAAATAATGATAAATCACCAAAGAAAGATTAAATGTAGAGAAAAAAATCATCTGGGAAGTGTCTCATAAGCAACCCTTTATGGGTTGATGAAATCTGACATAAACATCTACTATACAAAGGTGAAGACTGTTAACATAAATATTAGGAAGACTCAACATCAGAGATCATTGTACAAAATACAAGACGAAACTTAAAATCCAAACTACTGGAACTAAAATAGAATCTACGTCATGTTGGGGAATCATCAGTCACCAAACGTATGACATCAATGTCTTTACATGAGGTCCAAGTTTTTGGATCTTTAAGACCTTTTCATTCCGACTGTTACAGCTTCTTTTACACCACAGCTGAGTTTTTCCTCTGACTCTCGTATTTGTGAGTGTGGTGACCTTTGTGCTCTTCTGTACTCCCTTTGCCCCCATCATCAGCCCATGACAACTGAGAAAAATGCGTGTTAACCCCTCAAAGCTGGTCTGTGACACGGAGTGGCCCAGGGCAGGACTGCGGCAGCTCCAGTCCTTGAAGCCGGACAATTTGATTTGAAGGCGGAGACTTTCAAAGCTGAGTCATGGATCAGTGATCAGTGAGTGGCTTGGCCTTTTCATCCCTTTTTGCTTTCATGGTTTCTCTGGATTTTTGGGGGTGGGGGTCTTGAAAAAGCAGCAAACTCTGACCAACACCAACAAACAGAGGAGTCGCTGCTGGAATAAATGAAAGTTTAGTCCCACTGGGTGACATTCAGCGGAAAATTGAAAGTTTCGGCATGATTTCACTGAAAGATTGAAGCTTGTTGCCTGAAGGAAAACATTTCACATGGCGTATAAAGCTGTGGACATAACATCCACCGACTTCACACAGAGCAGGAATGCCCATACATTAAGAATGGCAGGTTGAAGCAGACAAATGGTGACACCGGAGCTCGTTGTATCTGTCCACATATCTTCAATCTGCACCAGAGGAATCTGATTAAAGTCTGAGGTCATGTTAACCCTGGTCAGGTTGTATGACTCAGCTCAGCTGCCACAGACACATACTAGGTATCCCCGAAATGCTCTTATCCCTACAGGTTCAACCTGCACAAATAAACACTGTCTAAAGTGAGGACAAAAGTCATTTATTAAAGTCTCTTTGTGGCAGCGTAGATGTAGCAAACCAATCTGGTGTTTAGAAAGCAAATAAATAAGAGCGAGCGGGGTTGAATCGAGGAAGAAAATAAGAACAGTAAAAATATACAAAGGAGAAAGAGCTATTGAGAAAGTATTTCCTTAACAAGAGGAGAGAACATAATAAATTATGGGGCCCCTCTCCCTCGGGGGCAGGACTGGCACGCCTCAGAGTATCAGGAAGTGGGCATCCTTCTATTTTTATAGGGGTCGTGGACTGGCTTCCACTGTGGGAGCATCGCACAACACAAGTCCTGAGAGAAAACTGTGGCAGAAATGTTGACTCACAAACACACATACACACAGAGACACACAGAGTCTTGATGCTATGCGATGATGATGGTGGTAGTGTGACCATATATCCCGAGGGTCCCCCATCATGTCATCACTGCAGTTACGGCCCTGTTCATATCTGCGCTCCCTCTTGGATTGTGTAACCAAGCGGCTGCTGACAGCTGTGACCCTGCATTTACCCCTCACTCCCTTCACGTGCATCCCACAGCAGGTGGCAAACGCCTCCTGGCAAGGCTCCTCTTATCTATTTGATCTGCCATTGTGTGTGAATTTTTGATACTTCTATTACTCGGCAAACGCTTCAGCGCCAACTTGTCTTGTTATTAAGAGATCAGACAAAGCAGCTTTTAAGGCAGGGGTGTCAAACATGCAGCCCAAGGGCCAAATTTGGCCTGCCAAAAGATCCAATCCAGCCCATGGGATGAATTTGTGAAATGCAAATATCACACATTTGATATTTGCAAAAATTAAAGTTCAGCTTCCATGCTCAGAATAGGAAAACTAATATCATGGTAACCTATGAATTCTTGCAACTTCAAAATTTTCTCTGCCAAAATAGAAATATTTTCATGTAATTTTCCTGTATTCACATAAAACAGTATCATTTCACAAAAACAAAAATAACCTGAACAAATATGAACAACCTGAAATGTCAGAAGAGAAGTCAGTGTACTTTTATCAATATTCTTCCTGTTACTAAATGTTTTGTGTATTGATAGATCCACTTTGATCTGTAAGTTGTAATGTACATGTATAAATTATAAACTGAGGTTTAATATTGTTAGAATTACACTTATTTTTCTTAGGAGTTTTGAGGTTGTTTATGTTATTCACTGTTTTAAAGGACAGTCTGTAGATGGAAACATTTTGATCATATGAGGACAGTTTAGAGTTGATATTACTGATATGTAATTCTGTTATTATTGTACTGGTTCCACCCACTTCACATCAAATTTGGCTGAATTTGGTCCCTGAAGTAAAATGAGTTTGATGCCCTTGTTTACAGGAATAGCCACTGATTTCCTCAACGCCACACAGTGGTTAGTCACAGCCAAAGTTGATAAAAGTTTCTCCCTTTTGTCCCAATGTGTTTAATTAATCAACTTCACGTGGCATGTTGGATGGAAGTGGGATAAAAGTCTGGGCTCTGGGAACAAAGAAAACAGCCTGGACTTGTATTCTACCGCAGCGGCTTTCATACCCATTAAAGGATGTTAGCATCTTTTTAGGCATAGTGACTTTATTGTCCGAGTCGAGCTTACACACATTCAACCATTTGCACTGCTGGATTCTTGGCAGGCGGCCGGCGTGGATCTTGGCCACCCCTGAATTTGGTTCTTGTGTTAAGCTTCACCTTGTCAGTGGAAGGGCTGCTCCCTGCACTTACCCTACATATAGCAACTCATGTTCTGGTTGTAATGGTTTCTTATCAGTTTTAATAAATTATATTGCATATTTGCTGCAGACGGTGCCCCTACACAGCACTTTAGATTATTATTTTTCTGGAATTTCTGCACTGAGACTTGAGTGTAAAAGATGGCGCTCTCTGATACATGCACTCTCTTCATCCTGTGTGTTCTTCTCTCTCCTATGAGCCACTCTTACATGTGTATATACATAGTTCTATCAGCCTATTTAACAATTAGCAATTGACATGTAACTTTAAGACATGTACATTTTATGCTTTTTATAATATAGAATATGTCAAAATGGGCAATATAACAACATTTATAGACATTTGGTTCTATTAACTGCTTTTTTTGTTTGGATCATTCATTCATTCATTCATCTTCCAACTTGCTTTATCCTTTGCAGGGTCGCGGGGGTCACTGGACTACAGCTACTCAGGGCGAAGGCGGGGGGGGACCCTGGACAAGTCGCCAGTTCATTATAACGTATCTTATTCTTTTAAATAATATTTTATTTTGATTTTTCATTAGACAACATTACAGCCACATTCACACGCCATAAGACCATGCTTCCGACACACCATGGCAACGCACAGAGGCAAAGACCAAAACAAAATGAAACAAAACAAAACAACACAGAACAAAACAAAATAAAACCATAAATATTGGCATAAATATTTATTTATAATGTATCTTAAAAATAACCATCTTGTCTATAATAACTGTCAGAAGAGCCTGTAAATGGATTTATATGTCAAAGACTCAGATTGGTTCTTCCACAAACTCACTTGTGTGTGCTTTAACCCTTTCATATATAATGGTCACTATAGCAATTTTAAAGTTGTTTTCTCTTATATGAATGAGTCTTAATGTCACAGTTGACAAAAGATCCTGAAATAGGTTATGATAATCCATGCATGAAAGGGTTAATATCTCTCTCTTTTTTTTTACACTTTTTTTTTTACTGACAAGTTAATTAATCTCAACTAATAGAATGCTGAAGTCCCGCCCCCTCTAAAGTGACCCATGGAGTCTCACTTAGGAAAAACTTTGTAATACACTGAATGACAGTCAATAGATAGAGGTAGATGATTTTTTGATCCCATTTGAACTGTGCCACCAATTACACATACGATAGATGTGTTGAGCATCTTCATGGTCAGTGTGTCTTGTTGAATATTACCAAAGTGTCGACGCTTTTGACCTCCCACTTGATAAGGAAGGTGAAAATTATTAAGCAAAGTGGACACCACTGCAGTCTAGTCATAATAAAGTTGCACAGACATCTTCAGTGACACTGGACAGATGGCTGGAGACAGTTATGACGAGCGTAGACAACAGCTGGAAGTTTCTTAATTGTTTTAAATGGTCTTTTATGTAAATAATGGCGTAATCCAATTAAAACTAAAAGTCTCTTGCATTGGCAGTTTTTTTTTTTTTGCTTTTTATGTTGAAGTCATACACTGCTGTGAGCACGGAAGCAGGATTTGTGGATGTTAATTTATATCACTTTGACAAATTGACATAACACATCATGGTTCACTAAATCAGTATTCAACAGTATGAAAACATCACATAACCATCTCTCAACACATAGAAATCAAAAGTAAGACCAGAGAGCAGTGGAGCTTCCTCTGTAGATATCCTACAGACAGAGTATGAGTTCATTTTCACTATGTTTGTGTACATTAGTACATTAGTTACAATAGTCTTCTCTCTATTTAAGTCCTAATTCTCACACCTTGGGGGAATGTTTTTGTTTCTTCATCTGCAAAATCCAGTGTTGTGTATCGACAAGCCGGTGACTCTCTTTGTCATTGTGCTTTCTTTGTGGTGCTCAGCAGGTAGATTACTGGAAATGGCAACAGTAAAAGCAAACAATGAAGCAGCAGCAAATGCTACTTTTTTATGATTCAAATAAAAGGTACAACTCTTTTTCTTTTTGGCATCACACATGAAAACATTGATATTGGTCCAGCTTGAAATCATTCATCTTTTCCCAAACTTATGGCTGGGAATCTAAATGGGTCACAGAGCTGTTTTTATTGGGTCACCAATTGTCAAAGTAGAATAAATAACAACAATAATTTATGAATTCAAAGAAGAGAATGTTTGATGGAAGACTTTATAAAGGATGATCTACAAAAAGCTCCAAATAGATCATGTACTGTAATGACAATATTGACAGTGATTGTACAAGGATCTACGAATATATAGCATTTCAGATCATATTTTGGTATATTTAGAGATAAAAGTCGGGCTTCAGTTGAAGAAGTTTGTGCGTCGCTGCATTATGAGGCTGTTTATCATTGGATTTAATGTTGATTAAATGAAAGTATTTATTATGTTATTGACTTACATGAGTCTGGTGCTGAACCTTTGCTTCTAAGGACTAAAATCCAGTCGCCCAAACAATCATAATCAGGCACCCAGAGAAAGAAATCACATGTGTCACAGTTTATGTCGGCAGTCGTACCCTCGAGCAATGAACGCTTTCAAATTTGGAACAAACTACGAAATCATTTTCTTTGTGCACCAGTCATTCATCTCTTTCCCAGACACCCAGGCATCTAAGGCCTGGTTCCCCTCAACATGACATGACCGGCAGGTAAGCAACATTTTCCATTCCCCCAATCCCATGTAGGTTTTTCAATTATAACATAACATACATTAAAATGCAATCGGCCTATAATTGACGTGGCTTCCACATCGATGAATGGAAATCTGTCGTATTTGACAAAAACCTCTCCGTGTCATGCTGGGGGCAATGGCATATGGACCACATTTAGATTACAGTGCGGCATTAAGGAGGTTATCTACCACTTAACTCTCCACTTCATTATTTCAATTAATGGCAAGCAGACTTATACTCAACGTGGGTTCACTCCCAGTCAAGGTGGACTCCTTGTTCCCTCTTGTCTCGTCTCGTCTCCTAAAACCTTTCGCAGGTGATTGTTAAATGGATGGTTGAGTATTCATCCAGCAGTGAGTCGTAGACTTTGTGCCGTTTCACCCCCCACACCCCACAAGACTCACCAGAAGACCTGTCAGGCCCGAGATGTTTTACAGCTCAGTTTGCAGACAAAACACTTCACAACCAAATCCCCTCAACGACATCTGCTGCCAATTTAACTGAGGCATTCCTGCAGTCGGTGCTGTTTAATATTCACAGGGGTTAGGATCTGCCAGGACAAGGGTGGATGGGGACGGTGGTGGGAATGGGATGGGGGGGTGGGGGCGGCACCAAGCACCGACAATCCCTGGGTCCGCAGTCCAGACATGGTGAAAAATGAGGGGTTAACAAAGAGTGAACTGGAGCAGGGACGGGTTAACTGGACTAATTTGCAGGGATAATAATGGTGTTCATGCAAGGCCTTTGGGGAGCAGTGGTGTGGAACACAGACCTGACGCTGCAACCCACACAGGAAGTTTACAACATGGCCCAGAAAATCAAAATGTATTTAATCATCAAAGAAGCGGTGAGGAGCTGGCGGCAAGGCCAGAGCCAGCAGCCATCCTGAAGATGAAGACAAATGTTTTGGGGGGGGGGTAGCAACAGAGCTCCACATCTACACCTCACAGGCTTCAGCATTGCTCAAACTC
Source organism: Gymnapogon annona (assembly GCA_029814585.1). Lineage (NCBI taxonomy): Eukaryota > Metazoa > Chordata > Actinopteri > Kurtiformes > Apogonidae > Gymnapogon > Gymnapogon annona. The sequence goes on from JAPTHA010000002.1 coordinate 8,083,414, forward strand.
CAGACTTTATTGGCCAACGCAAAGCACGGAATGTCAAAGGTGCATATATATATATTTTTTACTGCACTTTGCCAAACAGCCTCAAGCAACGTATTAACAACATACAGTGCATTTTTTAATTAGATTCATATGAATTGACATTGTTATGCCACAGAACTAGCTTTAAACCTGGATGCACTGCAGCTTATGAGGGAAATTGCCAGTAAATAGCACAACTAAAAATGTTAGTTTATTGGCAGTACTCAAAGTATCCGAAGGAACAGTGCATATGTGCAACTCAGTTGAGTTAAGAAAGGAAAATTAGGCAGTTAATTGATAATTATACCGGAGGCCTCTGTACATATGGCCACACAACGTCCTTGTGAATTTTTATGGACGTACCCCAGGCACGACTAACTTTAGAAAGTAACCATTTCCCTCCTCTTTGTCCTCAATTATTTGTTTAGGCTTACATTTATGAGAACGTGTATTTTTAGTGGATATTGAGTTGTTTTTGTTTTTTTATGAAATACAATACTTATATACAGTATAAGTACACAGAAACTAAAATACCAAAGTTTTAGTTTTCAGTGGGAATATTTGTTTTTCATCAAGTACAGAAGCATCTATATCTCTCCCACACTGTTTAGGAGTGAAAATGGAAATATTAGTCCAAATGTATTCGATCTATATTTTTGCGGTGTGTGTGTGTGTGTGTGTGTGTCCTCTCTCCCAAATGAAAGCGGCCACCCTGTTGAAAGGGTGTACTTCTGCGGTTGACATGAGCGGGGCTGCCTAATGACGCTCCTGAAAGGGTGATGCAGATCGTGCGACACCTCTGTTGCTCCCTCATGAAAGGACGCAGCCCTTGCCATGGCAACTGCATAAACATCTGTCGGGAGGGGGGGCTCTCAAGGGAATACACAAAGCTGCGATGTATTAAATATAGGCTCGTATGCATGTATGTGTGTTTGCTCAGTGGCTGAGGATCCGGCCATAATCTATGATTGGTATTTGCATCATTCTATAAGAGTGT
>JAPTHA010000002.1:8111893-8130816 GCA_029814585.1 Gymnapogon annona
ATAGACTCTGATCGCTCGGGCCCAAAACCCCCCCCCCCCACCCCCCTTTCCCTGCCCCCGATTCCTCCTAGAGCTGAGGGTGAGCGGCTTGTCCTGATTTTTTTTTTTTTGTGGACAGAGTTGCTTGAAGAACCAGCAGGTGCTATGGACATCACTCTTCAGGCTGGGCAAGCGTAGGCCCTTCGTTGCAAGGCCCCCCAAGGCAAAGGAAGAGCATAGAAATCAGGACCTGGGGGAGGGCGCTCAAAGCAGTGCCTGCAAAACAAGGGAAATAACAGACAAGAAAACCACAATGAATATATGTTTTCCATGATTTACTCAAATGCACCAATAACATTTACTCTGCTCTATGCATTGTTCAGACTGCCTGACCATTTTTTTTTTATGCATAATGCAATGAGTTCATGCAGATTTCTGTTCGGAGAAAACAGCATGAAATCTGAGGTTTTAACTCTGGTCCAAGTCACATTTAGAGTTTGTGTTATGTACTGTGATATACTACTGTAGAGGAAAGACTGTAAGAAAGACAAAGCTGTGTCGCCTATGTCCCCTTGACACTTCACTGTTGGACACACAAATCCAATCTGACGGTATGTTCAGGGAACCACAAATCCAATCTGGTCATTTCAAAATAATAAACATAATGTTATACAGTCATAATAAATAAGTATAAAGACAAATTGGATTTAAATGCAGTATGAACAAAGCCTCCCCTATGAGGTTCTAAATTTATTTACTTCACTTTACATCTGGTGGGAATCACTTAAATTCCAGAAGGCCGTTTTGATGGAGGTTATCGGTAGAAGAACACTGATGTAATAAGAACTAGGATGACGTTTCAGCACTAGCCTTTGTCTCAGAAAATCCATAATTAGAAATGTTGGAGCTCTCTTGAAGCTAAACCTAGTCCACGGTATTATCATTAAATATTTATTTCCATTCCAACCAGTAAATACAGTGTCAAACTGATGGCAGTGGAAGATGATCATTAGATCTGAAACGGAATCATGGGAATTCGGTCTTTAAATGTTTGTTAAAAGTTCACAGTAAACAAGTATTTCTCAAATGTTTGAGAGCCAATGGTGAATCGACAATCGTTTTGTGATATATGCTACATTCCATACTATGTTGTCTTTTGAGTTATGGTGTGATTGGCATGATTCCTACTTGATATGCCGTGCAGACATTTCAATTTCCTCTCCTATATGGTTGTTTTCACAGCAGTAAGCTCTGCTATCTTTAAATTGAACAATGCAATGTGAAAACCAGTGAGGGAAAAGTTATCCCAGACATGTTAGAACCAGATTTCATGGTCTTGATAGAAAACTGTGGTGGTAGGGAATAAAAAAAAACCCAATTGTGTTTCTCCCCATTGAAGACAAGCCCAGCATTTCCCATGCTCTAGGCATCAGCTCTTGTCAATGACGAAATCTTTTATCTTGCCTCCCTTTTATCTCCTGCTGTCCTGTGATAATTTCCTGAGATTTGGGTGAGTAGTGTGCTAAGGTTTGTTACATGACAACAAGGCTCACTCACAGATAAGAGCTGTTCTTGATTCAGGGCGGCATATTTCTATGGTCATGTCATGCCCAGAAATGTTCTGTGCATTGTATCTAATCTTCACCAACTTTCATTGTAGTTTTTTGTGTGTGTTTTGTCCTTATGTTTTTGTGCACTGAATGATCTCAGTGTTGCAGCCCATTGATGTCAGTCTACATAACGGAGTGAGTGTAAAGGAAGAGTTGCAGACCTTCATCACTATGGGTTTTTTTTTTTCTGGAAACTCTTTGGACGATTCATTCACCAAGCTTTCTCACACTCAAGCCCTCTAGAGATTTTCATGAATTGCCTGCGGCTTTAAATCTGTAATATCCTGTCGTCTTTAAGGCTGTCACTGGCATGGCTTAGATCCAAGACTTGTAATAGCGTGTTCAGATCTGAGGCTACTCAGATGCTCAGGAGGATGACCCAGGTCGCCATCTTTCTTCTCCGAGCCTCTCACATCTGGAATGCGTAATGATGAAAAGTCAAACTTTGCCTCAGGTGTCTCGTCAAATAAAAGATGAGCTGTTGTCGACACAGTAATGGGGAGATCTGGCTAAATAGGACAGAGCTGGTAGGTGGACGCTGTCGACTGCTACCATTGTTGTAATCTATATTCAAACAGGACATTAATGAGGTTCAGTCCAATAACTATGTATCCTTATACAGTCGGTCTTCCTCCGAGATCCAACTCAGCTTGATGTCTCCACTGAACTGTAGCTTTGATCATAGACCTTGGTATTTGGGTGAAACAAAGTGCATCTCCAGCTGTTTCCAGAGGTATTTTTCCATCATCACTTCAAACTGAAGAAGAAAGGCAGGACACATGAAGGACGAGCAGTGGCAGCATCAGAGAGGGCTGCTTGATGAATTGGTGCTAGTCATCAAATTGGTATGATACAGGGGTATAGAAGTGTGAGCAAGTTCAGTCTTTTATCTCCTTAAACCATTTCCTCTCAAATGCTGCAAATACTCAACCCAACTCCTATATCGTTCAGGTCAGTCTATATTGCCATCCTTGAACCAGGTGGACTTTGTGAGATGGATCTGTGTCAAAAAAGGACAGAAACCAAACAAACAAAAAAACTCAGACACTGTTGTTTATGGGTTGTTTGTGGAGACGATATTGAGACTCGCTGAGTCGTTCAATTTTAAAGAGCTTCACTACTTCCTAAAGCTCCCCTTGTTGTGGGTTATTTTGGCACCAAGCACAAGCACAGACCATTGTCACATTTTTACTGGCAGAGTGAGGAAAGCTGGAGGACCTGAGTGTTCCTTCAAGTGCATAATTCTCCGGCTTTAACCCTGCTCATTGTGACTTTGAAAGAAGTTCACCTTGTCAGAATGTACAAAAAAAAACTACCATGATCCATAATTCAATATAGATTGTAAAACCTTTGTAGTGAAATGAGCTTCCAGACTTGTATTGCTTTGATCCTTTTGCTTTAAACTGATTAACCATGCCTTGACACTCTCAGGCTGCAGCCTCCTCTCAACATGGGTTTAATTTATAGTGACCCTCGACAGACTTGTGTCGTATATAGTCGGCACCTCCTGCGGTGATATTGTGTCTTGTCGAGTTCCTCTGTCTCTTGGTGTCTGAGAGAGACACGTGAATGGTTCCTGTGCTTCTTATAGTGCTGCTCCTATCTGGCATTTGTAGACACATGTAACATTAGCAACAACAGGAAAATCTTGTATTTTTTAAATCTTGTTTTTTTTAAATGATCAGGTTGTTTTTATTGAAATTAATTTGTTTTACTTCAGGATAGAAAATGAAACTGTGAGTGTGGGAAGTAAAATATTATGCAAGATTCTGAATGAAAACTATTGACATAAAGACTTGGCTAACTTGACGGCAAATAAAACATTCTTTCAACAAAAGTGGTGCAGTGGAGAAACTCAATGCCACTACGTGTTATCTTTGCTAGAAGACTTTAATTGACTGAATCAGGCTCAAAGAAAAAATTTACTCCAGTTGGACTGATTCAAGGTTTTAGTTTCTAAGAATAACTGTCCCCCACACAAGGAAATAAATTACGTAGGCATGAAAGCTCATTCTATCATTTTATGAATTCAGACGAGCTGTTGGGCCTCAATCCAATGATGTGTTAAATTATTTTCTTCAATGCCAATAATAACATTAATGCGCTACAGTTGGATCTGACTCTGCTATTAACAAAGTTCCTGTAAAACTCTGAGTTTCCCACCCGTCAATGAAAACCGAAGTGATTCTGCCAACAAAGTGTTTACAGGGCTCTAAATGATTTCTGTTGGAAATTCCTCTATGAAATTATAGTTTCTCGCTAGTCAGCGGTTGTAATTTAGTATATTGAAAAGCACTGTTTTTATTGAGAAAAAAAGCGTATCTCTGACTGGACAGAAAGTTGGTCACACAGGAAGACATAAGAAACAGAATCCACGTCGCTAAAAAAACCTTTTACTGTGTGATGCAAACTGTTTTACTGAAGTTTTCAACAATATATTATTATATTATTAAGGTATTATGTTTTGTTTTTTTGATTGGGCAATATTACAGTTACATTTGTACACTACAGGGTGACAGTCCCGACCCACAATGACGGGATCAGAGCCAACACACATACACAAAAATGCCTTTGAAGAGCACAAAAACATCCCCCCCAAGTAAGTGAACCGCACGAGTGACAGAGAGACATACTACAAGTTTAATGGCTTTTCCTTTCCTTTAAAGGTTTTCCTTTCTCCGCTAGTCTAATCTAGCGGAGTACTAACTTTAGCATTAACTTTTAGTACTAACTAAAGTATTAACGGTGTACCAACTAACTTCAAACTTGTAGACATACTACATGTTTGACGGCTTTCTCCATTACAAAACCTAGCTGAGAAACCTTTCTCCGCTAGCAAATCTCACCCCTGGGATTTAACTCACCTTGCTCTAGAACGGCATTGGCCCCTTGTGGGAAAGACGGGGCCGTGGGCGTCTCCTTTTCCAGCCGGATGGTCTGTGGGTCTGACCGGTCCTGCCAGGGTTTTGCTGGACCAGCTTTCTCACCGTAGCTGCCTCTTCCAGCTCTCTGCCATGCTCCGTGGAGGCCATGGGACCTGGTGGAGGAGAGGCCCGTTACAATAGATTCCTTAAATTGCAGTATTTCACAGTCCCTTCCCATTCAGAGGATTCCATTTGGATCACGAGCCAAGTCCATCAGCGTTCAGGAAAATGCAAATCGGGATCCAAGAAGGGATCACTGAGATAATGAATGAGGAAACAAGAGACATGTATAGATAAGTGTGTGTGGGCCTCTTTAAGCCCACCCAGCATTTTGGTTCATCAATTCAATATGGTGAGACCAAAGCATGCATAGACATAGGACTGGCTGAATTGAGAAACCCAAACACTTGTGTCTCATGTCTCTGTCACTCTGCCTCAAGATTACAAACACCACAAAGCACCAGACCTTGCAGAGGTGCATTCCCACCTCTGTGTTTTATCTAAGATTAGAGATGAATTTTAGGTATATGGACATCTGTGTGTGTGTGTGTGCGCGTGTGCACATGTGTGTTTGAGAGTGATCCCAGATGTTCCTCGTCATTTCTCAATAACTGTGGCCTGATCCCCTTAAGCCCTACTTTCCAAATGGTTTGGTCCACCTCAAGTGTCTCTATAACCTTTTAACCTATCACAAACTGAAAGACCTCCTCTCTGCATGTTTTAGCTTTACTTGTTACGGGATATTTTTAATGTGGGTGATCTTTCACACTTCAAGCAGTGCTTCAGTTCAGTGAAATTTGAGAAAAAGCAGGACTGGATTTGTTATTTGGCCATGTTAAAATGTGTGAGGAGATATTGTACAGTTGTAACAAGTTTTCTTTCCTTTATATTCCTTTAAGAACAATGGAGAGACAACATAGTTGGAATAGTCAACAGAAAGTACACAAGGGTTTCTCACCAGGACGCCCCATTCTATGATAGAAATAAACCCTTTACAAACTCATTTAAATTCTTTATTATTCTGAAGTAAAACTGTGGATGGATAATCTGCACCACTTTCTTGCTTTCCCCCAAATAGTCTTACATTCTCCAATCCTTCTCTAAGGTAAGGTTTCCCTCAAAGGCAATTAAACCTCTTTTCTCCAAAGAAAATGTAAATTGCCATCAGGCATTAACCACTAAATAGCTGATTGACATCATTCACAAGGGGTTATGACTCTGGTGTTTCCTCTCCTTTAGGACACTGTTGCCATTTATAGCAATCTCCAGATAATGACCTTTCTTGGGTTTAGGGCGGCTTGGGCAAGGACACAGCTTAAGATAAGTCACCCAGTCGACTGTGAAGGGAGAAAACCAAGTGGACACTGGTCAAGCAGCTTATAGAAGACATGAGGATGCTAGGTTGTTTGGTCCCTCAAGACTCTTTTCAGCTTCTATTGTTTTTTGTCTTGACACTGAAGACTGTCTTATGAACAAGCTGCAGTTATGACCAGGGTTGTATGTTATTATGATCTGTTTTGTGTCATGATAGAAACAAAAATGTGATGCTCTATTGTATCTATATGCTCTATTATTTGTAATGTGTTGCCAGTCACTCTTTATTCCATTTTTGAAAATCATTTGGGCACCTTGCATTCTTCCACACAGCATAGATTCAGGCAAAAATTCCTTAATGAAGCCAACGCAAACAAACAATGAACCGTATTATACAAAGTATTGTGTAATGAGCACAATTAATTCCTTCACTATATTTTTACTTTTGTTTCTGTGGGAAGTACATGTATTGGTGTCCTGTCTGTTTTGGCCAAAATGGTTTTAGTCTAAAAATAAGTGTGTCTTGCTTAGTAAAATACATAATTATGTCTAGAAAGATATGCTCAGTAATGGGTGATTCTCTTTTGTATTAATATCAACACAATTTATTCAACTGGAAATTGGTTACAGCAACAAATACTCAATAGCAACAAATATTTCTAAATCAAAGATGTTTAAGTGGTCTGTTCTGATTTTACATTCACTTCTGCATACAATGTATACTATTTTAAACCTTCGTAGTTTGTTTGAAAATTGAACACCTTGCCCTCCTTGTAGATTCTGAAACTTGACATGTTTTCTACATTAACAGAGTAATAGAATCTGTTTTGTCATCCAATGGAGCTGGATACATATTAAATGCACTACTTTCAGTGTTACAGTTTAGTGGTATTTTCACTGTTTATAGTACTGTCTGTACTGATGTATAGTACTTTCACTGTTTATAGTGCTGTTTACACTGATGTGCAGCATTTTCACTGTTTATAGTACTGTTTACATTGTTGCTGTCCATCTTATTTATTTCTTATTTATATTGACAGTGTGAATTTTTTGTTGTCATTTTGCACTGCAGCCACTCATTCACTTCAGCAATCTTGCACTTTTTGTATTTTCCATATTTATTTTTGGTTATCAGTTGCCAATCTATGACATTTCGTGACCAGATTCATTGTGTGTCTGTGTAATGACAATAAAGGAAGTCTAAGTCTAAGTCTACATGCATGAATGATGTAAGTTGAGAAAATTGCATGAGAGCATTGGTGTGATTTTTATTGAGAAATATTGGTGGTACAAAGTGATAGGGTGACTTCATAGTTGTAGAATATTAATATATGGCATCATAACATTTAGCCTTTATTCAATTCAAAATTTACCTACTTCTGAGGAAGTGTACACAAATGGACCAGGTAGGTACAGAAATGAGACAAAACCTTACAAGTAAATTAAGAAAATGACCACCGGTGAGGAAGAGCAGTGTAGTTGTTTTAAAACTACACTGCACTATATAATGTATCATTATACATATACACTACAAACTGTCAGCAGAAGTAAGCTAACATCAGCAACGCACATGCCGTGAAAATACAGAAGAAACCCAGTTTATTACCATACTGTACTGGGATAGATGATATTTCCCACATTTGGTTGTGACCTTAAAAGTGCAGTCTCATAAAAAATGTAAAACATTTCTTAAAAGTCACGAACTTCGCTAAAAGCTGAGATCAATTTGACCAGACGACATTTTTCCTCAGCACGCCATTAAAAAAAGGCAGACAGACTCTCTGTGCAGTACTGCTTAATTAACAAACTTCAGCTGTGGCATATTGAAGACATTTCTTTGAAAAGACTGTCATAAAAAAAGGGAAAAGAGAAGTGTTTCTAGCTTTCAGGTTTGAACAATGCTGAAGTGCCTGAGTGAGCTAGACGGCTTGTTGAATGTTTTCCGTATATATCCCTGAAATGCCAGACATCTCAAGTTCCATTTCCACACTAATCTTCTTCCGCGAGCACATTACACACTATATTTGTGGGTGAACAGTGGGCTAATTCATTTGCAGCAGGAAAAGTCTCTGTTGCATATTTCCGCATCTAAAGCCCATCATTGCCCCTAGGAACACTAATCTGCGCATTATCCTTTTGTTATTGTTGCAGATGCAGAGTGAATGAGGGACGTTCACACATTCTCAAGGCATTCAGCTCATTTTGCTCAAATCCAGGGGGGTTAACTGTTAAATGCTCTGTGTTTGAGTAGATTTTAAGGCTAACAGACGCTTAGTATTGTTGAGGGGCCCTGCTTCCTTTTGCCCCTGAAACACCCTCAGCATTTCAACGCAGAACACGCAGACTGTGGTCCTTGACATTTAATGTCTCCCAGTGATACTTACTCAAACTACAGTACAGTGAACATCTACTGCAGCTGATGTTTGAGCAGTGGACTACTGTAGCGAGCACTGCAAACACATACAGAGTCGCACTCAGTCGCTGTGCACACTCACACACGCACACAAACACACACACTACAATGCAAGATGGTAAAGTAATTGTACTTCAGCTCACACAACTCATCTGCTGTTCCTCTCCGGGTGGCTCAGGCTGTCATAACCCAGGTCCATAATGAGACAATTTAGATGTCTCCTGCCATGGCAAGCTGTCAGCCACTGTTCAGCACTGGGGTTTGAAGGGAGAACATCTCGTGATTCTCCTGACAAATCTCAACCTATCCAATCTGGCTACAGGATGGAAAAGTGTAATGAAAACTGCTAAAAATAAGCCAGGCTTCAGTGATAATGCTGGCAGTATAGATTAACTCTTGAGGCCTGTAGGGGACGCATCAGAGTGTGACAGATATGACATACTACTGCAGCTTTGTATCCCAACTCATCTGTGAACACGAATAGAGAAAGTGCATCTGTTGCATCTGGATGAGACCTCTTGATAGTTGCCATGGCATGTTTTTTTTATTGGATAATGTATATTTCATCTCCATAAACAAAGATATCAGAGCTATCTTATGGCTCTGAAATTGGATCCAGCTTCAGCCATATCCCATTTGATCTTTTCCCATGAGAGATCCCTGTGTTTATGTTCAGCTAGTAAAACATTAAAATGGCAGGAAAACATATGTCTCACAATAAAAAGCATCTTATCTGTAATTTTGATTGCCTCGGAGTCCGAGATTTGCCCTTTTTCCGCCAAATTTTAGTGTGACTTAACCCTTTTGGTAATTCCCTCATTAAAGTTTAATAAAGGGAGAATTTCAGGAATGTCTGCTCGTTGTTGTTACTGCCGTTACTAGTGTGGCTTCTGCCTGCTTAAAAAAAGAAATGTAGGAGAAGTAGAGGTGGTCAGGCAGATAAGACAGAGTAGTTGACACCGTCAACTACTCTGGCCACTTTCCAAGCGAATGATGAATAGGTTTGGTTTGCTGCTCCCTAATTCCCCGCCCTAGTTTCACCACCACCTCCTAAGGTGATATCTGTTATGTTGTGTTTTTCAAATGGCCGGCTCTCCGTCTTATTATTGCCCGGTGGAAAGTCGAATAGTGACAGCTTATCCCCATTGATTCAGCTACAGTCCGTCAGTGGGGCCTGAAGAGATATACATCTCGGAGTGCTTGTCTATCCAGTCAGAAAAGAGAAATGTCTGTCCTCTGGTTTAATGCCAAGTTCATCAGCTGTCCTCATGGCTGGCAAAAGCGAAGTGTATATCGTGTCCATGCAGGAACACAAGCAGCATGGTGAACGGCCTGGAGCTGCTTATTAATAGTCGTAAAGCTGATTTGTGTGTATTGACTTCCAAAACAGCTACATAACAAATGTCCACATTTCCAAAAGCAGCCATAATGTTTTTTTGCTGCTACTAGATAGTAAACCATGCCATTCTGTGAGTCTAACTATAGCAACAAGTAAGTAGAAGGGTTTGTGTTTGCCGTTGGCTTACAGAATGTTGTAAACAAGTACAGTCAAGCACGGCCACCAAAATTTAATCTTCGCTGTGTTTAATTTTCTCTATGTCACTTGCAATTGATTTACTGTCCCCTTGCATCTTATCTGTTTGTTTACTTGTCTTGCTCATCACTCTCAGTCACACTGATTATGAATCAGTTGTGTGCAATCTCGTTGATCCCGTTTCACAGTTGGATGGGCATCTCAAAAATATTTAATCTCTCTTCTGTGTTTTTTTTTTCCCCTACAACCCTACATCACATATCGGACACCTCTGTGCAATAAATCTTGTTCAGTGCTGTTTGTGCTGGTGTGTCTTGATGTGTAAACAAACAGGTGTTGTGAGAGGGAAAGGAGAGGAAGTTTCAAAGAGCATAATGTGGTTTTTCTTTGTCTACAGGCATCAAAATACTCAATTTATCCAAGTGTTACATAGGTATCTCCTTTTATAAAGCCTTGGTCTTATTACATGGCAGAGTAGTGTAAATTTCCTGATTTAAGATCAGAGAATATTAATGCAAAGCAGAAAGGTTTAATTGTTGACAGGTGAGTCTGAACTGAAGTGGATCACAAAGCCAATGAAAACCATGTGTTTTGTTTTTTTTTTTTAAACAGTCTCTTGCTGTTTTTACTGCCATTGGACTAAATCAGAGACCCAGTTAAAGCTCTTGCCCTCTTTTCACAATGGCACATCTTAATTATCCTCTAGACACTATTAATATCAGAACATTCCCACAACCAACAGCCACCTCTAATGTTGTTATATGTTTTTTTCTTGTTTCAATTGCAAAAATAGATTATACTTTGCAGTATTTGTTGAACACACGTGCTGTAAAAGGAACATGGCATTACCCCTGGCTTAACTGCACCTCATTATGTGTGTGTGCAATTCTTATGAGTAACAAAACAATATTTGTGTTTGATGGAGAAAGAGGAAGAATAAATACCCTGGTGTGTGTGTAGCCATGGTTATTATTACCATGACGTTGGAGGAGCAGGCCTGCCGTCTCCATCATGTGCCTCCCTCCTTCATTCACTAAAAGGAGAGCAGTATTGGCTAATGAATCCCTCTACAGCATGCCATTACCACAGACACACTAACTCATGCAGCCAGAGACATGCTATGGACAGAAATGCTTCCCACTACATAAGCACATTGGGGGATCAGGATTATTTAGCCAAGGATGAGATGTGTTAATTGTGCCAGAACAAGCCAAACATTCTCTTAACCGGCATAAGCTCCAGCAGCACCACGACATCATACTGGGGATTTGCTAGCTGCCTGTTAGCCTCCCCTCACATTCATCCTGCACATATGGAGTAGTGCTGAACCAAGGAGGCAGCCCCTCGTTGTTCAGCTTTCACAATCCCACATTTAGAGTTGCAAATTCTGCTTATCGCATGCCTACCAGTAAGTCTGGACCTTGGCAGAAACTGGTACCAATCGCTTCCCTGACTTCCAGACCACGTTACCATGGCAGCCAGTTTGGAGCGAAAAAGAATGACATTGTCAGCTGAAATCAGTCAGATTCTCAATTTACAGATTCAAATGAAAAAACAAATGAGCCGGCGACCGTCTGATGCTTTTAACCTTTTGCTGCCGTTGCCATGCTTCACCTGTGTTTTTATTGTTTTGTTTTTTTAATTTTGATCGTGAGCACTTTCTTTTATTTCTGCGGGGAACTGTTTGATATGCAGCATTGTTGTACTGTGATAATGCAGGGCTTGTGGCTGAGTTCAAGGCCGGCTTTGTCTCTACAAAAACTCCACTGAGGAAACCTAAAAAGTGCATGAAAAGTTCCCCCCATTACTGCGTCTCTTAAACTTAACCCCTTGTCCACCCTGCTCTGAAGGTCCCCCCCCCCCACACACACACACCACCACACACACCACACCCCAACTCTCACTGAAAGTTCAGGAACAAATTAAAAACAAACTGCGCAGCCTGCTTGTTTCTGGCTTTGTGCAGATGTCCCTTTGAGTCAGTCAGCTGCCTGTGAAGTGTGGCGCTGTATATGTTCCTGAATTAGAGCGTGTATGAAATGATGAGGTGTGAGACTGTGTACTCGGCTATGATCACAGCAGTGTGAGTTCAAAGGGCCGGCAGCAGCAATATTGAGCCAGCTAATGAAGCCACTGACTCGCCTCAACACTTGACTGCCTATTGGTTTATTCACAATCTTTCTCTTATTTGAAGAGGTGAATATGTGGCTACAAGGTGACTGCAGGTTGAAGACTTTTGTAAAGGACCAAGCAAACACAAAAAAAAACCCTCAAAGAAAACACCTTCTTGAGGACAGTCAAAGAATGCACAGGAGAGACGCTGATGTTTCTGTCCGCCATGAGAGCGATAGGCTACATTCACGCACATGGCAGGTACAGTAGGTAGGTAAGGCTACCAACTGATGCCCTAATCTCTAGAGAGTGGATGTCAAGGGCAAAGGGTTCCTGCAACCAGCCGTTTCCATGGGCACGCTAATCAGATGTGAAACACACCCCCTCCCTTTCCTGTGTCATCACCCCCCCCACCTCACATGCTGTGAACCTGCATGTCTTCTCCCATTTGAGACGTAGGGAGGAGGAGAGAATCAGAAAGAGGGAAAGAAACGTCACTGCACAGGGTTTACTGCAGCTTGTAATGCCTGAGGGGACAGGGCTTCTCCCTATAGCATATACAGTACTATTAAAGGAAAATAGCAGCAACATTGCATCAGACTGTTACTTCCTTATAAACTGAAGGATAAAAAACAACTCAGCTGGGCATTAACCTTGTCCTTTATGTACGCAGTTCAAGTGCAATTATTCAATAATGCCATAAAATAATAATAATAATACAATTGTTTTCTTTTAAGTAGGCCACATAGGAAATCTCTGATATTTCCATTTCAATGCTCAGTGCTCTAAGGATGATATAACATATACAAACATAAACAAGCCAACCTTAAATTTGCCTTGAAATTGACACCAGACATTCTTAAGGACAGGCAGAAGTGGCAGTCCTTGCATCATATCAGACCATGCATCATGTTCTGATATGGTAGGTCAAATGTTTTCATCATGAACAGGAATGCATGGAGTGACTTTTCAAACTTTAAGCATTTCAGATTTTATAAGATTTTGTTATGAATTCATCTTAGAGGCATTTGTGATGTATTTATTGCTTACATTGTCATTTTAACAGCAATGAAAATACGATGTATTAGCCCGGACTACTTTTAAGTTGTAAAACTTGTATATACATTTCATTTTAGATATGGATTTATTTTCGTTATTATGAACACGCATGCCTAAATAGTACTCCTGTGGGTAAATAAAAGTGAACAAGCACATTTGTAACACATAAATAGCAAAGACATAAAAGTTAAGGTTTTTTTTGCTGACAGGTTTAGCTCTCAGTCCTGCAGGTGAGATGAAGCTCAGTGTTTATTGGTCCGCCGAGTCCACCAGGTTTTCCTCCGCTGCCGGCATAAACTGTTTACCTGACGTGGATGCATGTTTATGAATTCCATATATTGTTTTGCTCTTGAATCTTACAAACATCTGCTTATGTTCAGGGGCTCTGAGTGCAGATGGCCTCTCCTCCACAGTTTATGAGACAGAGAAACACAGCAAGGGGCCTCATACTGTTCCAGGAAACTGTCTGTGGGGAGATCCACGCTATTAGTCGGTGGCAGAGCATTTGATTGGTCACCATTTAAATGTGTGTGTCTCCCAGGGCAGATAACATTTGTGATCAAAGTCAGAACGATGGTGGTGAATTATGCATGATTTCATAAATGAATGATTCCTGTGTTGTCACAGAAGGGACCTGGTTGTGTTGACGAGATCTTTCCATTTACATTTTCAGACATTTCCTTTTAAACCCACAAGGTACATGACAGTTTTGAAACCATGTGAGGCACAACAGAAGAGCCTGAGATTCTTTGGGAATAAGCAAGACATGCACAAGCTGTTGCCTAAGGCTTTGAGTTTAGGTGGATCCCAGTGCGGGGCATCGATAAATGAACCCACAATCTACTAAGTCCCTTTACACCATCCATCGCTACAATCCACTGCCATCTTCACAGTACTGAAATCCCTTGTCTGACTTAGAGCTGCCTAACAACAGCCAGCTGTGCAGTGCTTTTTTAACCATTAGAGAAATCTCACTGATCCATGATGGCGCCTATAGAGCTTCGACGTTAACGACATCAAGACTAAAGCATATTTATTTAATTTTACTCACTCTTTCACATCTTCTCTTCCTTATAGCTGTTCAGCAATGACCTTATACTACATATGGCATATCTAAAACAATACAGAAGTATTTTTTTTTCATTCCTGAGTTCTACAAATTAGGCATGAATGTGATTAAAGCACCTGCATACTAACAGACCACCATATTTATTCTGCGGTCTGGCAGCCTGTTAATAAAAATGTCCACTCAGATCTTGATCAGAAATCCGATCTGCTGAGACTACTGCTATAAATGTAACACTTAATGTTCAAAAAGAAAGTCATAAATCACTTTAATATTGGCTGGACAATAGAGCAGTTTAAAAAAAACAGATATGTATATCTGGCTCTAATTAAGTTGTAAGGAGTGCCCTGGGCCAGAGGGTTAGGGTCTGGTGATCACATGAGGTCTGTTTAACACAGGACCCCCTCCGCGACCCCCTCACTGCCCAATGGCCAAACCTCTAGGTCACAACACTTTTGGGGGTGGGGGGGGTTTGACTGTGTGTACAAAGAAGTCAGGAAAATGATTCACCTCACAAGCAATTTAAGAAAAAAATAAGCAGCCGGTTTTGGCTTTTACACATATTAATTTCACAAAGACAGGCTAGATCACCAGCTGTGATGTTTTAGATGAAGCTGTGAGCTACTTCACTGTTGAAAAAAAAAAACCCAAAAGAAAAAAGTTACAGAACCTTTAAAGACAGCCTCCTTCATGTCTGCCCTATTATTTTTCTTTACTTTGCCTCGTCTTTTACTCCCTCTTGCTTTTCTCCCTTCACTGCATTTGCTCTCAAGGGAAGATCCAAGTGAGTAGATTTATTCATTCAAAGGGTTCTGAATTACATTACACCAGCCCAGCAGTCACATATGCCAAAGTCTTCAACAGCTGAGCTCCCTGGAGAGTGTTAGCCCAAAGGTTAGCCTTATATCCCTACCAAATGAGTTATGATTTTTTACTAAGTCTCTTCCTTAACTCCCACCCACTTCAAGAGCAATTGTGAGCATAATTCACCGAGTATATAGGATGATAATGTACAGACATGTAGTGGCTTATCACAAGACGGCTCCTCACTGAATCTCACTGGTGTACTGTATTCTCTATATGAATCTCAATAAAGGTCAGTATTTTAGATAAATCCACTCTTATACTTTAGCAACAATAACCGCTATTAATGGTAAATAGTAACATTTGGGAAATATTAATGAGAACTGTTTGTTGATGAATGACCACGCAGGAGTATTTTACTGTTAAACTACATAACAAAAATACTCCAGAAGGAAATTATAGACCCCCAGCATTGAATATGTTCCAGTAACATGTCCAGAGATATAAAGAAAAGGAGCCACCATTTTATAAATTATCACCATAATCTGTCATGGTTGAAAATGAATCTTACTATACAATCTGTAACAGCAACATGAATAAATGCTGTGTGAATTAGAAGCAATCACAGTTTTATTAGCCAGTTAATCACTGCTATAGCTCACAGGTTAATCAAAATACAAATCTATAAGGGTATACATACCAGTCATGGACTATTTAGCAATTTGTTGCGAGTGTTATGTCTTGTTTGTGCAGTGTTGCTGCTGGCTCTTTAGCACTTCTTCCGTGTAATGCTGCATCAAGAGGAAATCCAGGATCTTCGTGGAACAGATTCATGGGATGGCTGGTGTGTGTGTGTAGGTTTCTGTGTGTGACATAAACCCAGCTGGTGCTCACTAGCTCCTGTGCCTCCGTAAAGTCTCTGTGATTATTCATAACCTTTCCACTGCTCCCCCTTTCACACAACTGTTTGCTCATGCTATGCCTGGACATCTGGAAAAGTTTAGCTGCTTTAGTTGTATTCGCTGCCACCATAATCATGTCCAAAGGCGCAAGCACCTTCTGTATATTAGTGCCCAGAAACAGGGATTATGATGAAAAGCTTCCTGGTTACGGTTAGTGTGTAGATCTATGGATGTTGTTCAACACAATAATCAGAGGTGGTGTTTAATGGTTGTCGAAGCCTTAATGAGTGCCTGCATGTTTGCTTTCAATTTTTTTGTTTTTTTTTGTAACCGTACACTGACCCGTACCACTTGGTTAAGCATTTGAATGAGGCCTTTCATAGTACAGTATGTATATGTATGCTGGTACCACCGAACAGCCAGCCCCAACAATACATCAAAGTTTAATATGGAATAATAGCACTGCTGACAGCTCTCATAAAATCGTGAGCAGATGATTTCTCTGCCAGATAATGGCTCTGATCCGGGCCTCGTGCCCTGCTCGCACTCACAACTGCCTCACCTGTTCGACCCAGGAGCCAATCAAGCAACACAATTACATTGTGCGCGCGTGGGTAGGTACGTGTGTGTCAAGCCAGCTGCTATTGTTTTTATCTTAGTGAAAACTGGCAGGATGTTTTTTACCATGCAGGAAAAAGAAGGGGAGCTTTGATATCTCCGAGAGGCGGTGACAGGGGAGAATCTTTTCAGAATGGGGACTGTTTATTTATGAGTCTTACACAGACGTACACAGTGAAGAAGAGTCATCGGCCTCAGGATGAATTATGAATACCACATGTCTAAAGCTGGAGCCCACTCTTGAACCAGAGTGCATTTCAAGGATGGGTAATTGAAGAGCAGTGGCAAAGGATGCTAATATTACACAGAGAAGGCCACCGCTTTTTATGTCCTGAATGAATATTATAAGTAGAATTAGGTTGTTGAGGTGAATTGCCTGTTGCGCTAGATCTACCTAATATTCATATACGTCACCAAATATAAACAAGTCAAACACACGCTCCTACACTCTTCCCCGCCCAGTATCTGTCAGATTTATTCAGATCTAAATTCACTGCTTCACAACACCTTCCTGCAAGTGCACACACATGCTTTCTCTGTCTCACTGTCTATATCTCTCTCCTCTCTCAGACAAACATGTACACACACACACACACACACACATACACACAGATGCTGGAGAGAGAGAAAAAGCCCACTGAACTGGAAAAGCGTTTGTCTCAAGATGAAAGGCTTCACACCCACTGCCTACATGCAGAGCCTCTTCCGACACCTTCCCGCGACAGCGCATACTGTAACAGAGGCTTGTGCTACGCAGACACACTCCAGCTAGCATCCCTCCCCACACCCATAAACGCCGCAACACACTTGCATCCCTTCTTTTCTTTCACTCCCATTCTCTCTTCCTCTCTGTCAATGGAGCTCTGATACTACAGTAGCAGCCGGGGGAACAGAGAAGCACATAAGCAGCATGACTTGAACAACGTTGAGCAGGATAAGCTCCCATGAAAGCCTGAGGCACAGCAGCCTTGTTTTCCCCGTCTCTGGTGTAGCATGGTGGGCTCTCAGGCGTGGAACATGCTTAGCCACACGCAGGGCGTGAAAAACGACACTGACCATGATGCTAGATAATTGCTACCCATTTACTCATGTGCTGAGAGCCTCAGACAAAAATAGCATGTCACTGTAACGAATGTGCTGGGAAGCATGGGAACTGAGAGTGCTGTGGCCACGGATCGATACACCGAGTGGACAGCATCTCGCAAGCATAAAGTCTACACAGCATCTTCAAACCACAGTCTATACAGCACCTCGCATACCGGATAACAAGTAACATATAGCTTACACAGTATTTATTATTAGGCCTATACCTTCTGGGCTGTAGTGCATTAGTGTATATGCAATCTTTTATCTGCTCACTTCAGCATCAGTATAATATAAACACTGCTTCAGTCTGTGTGTTTTCCAAGCAACTATAGTTGGTGGGTAGGTGATAAACCAAAGAATGCTCTAGACATTTACACAGGTTTAACTGTTGTTTTTTCACACCACAGTGTTACCTGCATCACATCTGCAGCCTGGCCATTGCTCTCCAAACTAACCCAACAGCTACATTTCTCCAAATCCATTTGCTCCCTCGAGCCGGTCCAATAGATGATGCCCTCCCCCTGTTTAATTGTCCCAAGTCAGTGTTATTGTTCCAAATATTCAACATAATGGATCCTCACTGGAATTGAGATCTAGTCCAACAGTGGCTCAAGAGACACAACAGCACTTTACGGAAATTTACTGTGACAAGGCATCAAGACTGAACCCCTCAAGAGACAATCTGGGATCTATGTTCCCCCTCATCGATGCGTACAACAATTACAGTCCTCAATTATTATCTCCACAGGAAGCTCACATTCATATATGTCGCCTGCACAATCATAGTCATGTAATAATCATATAGCACCTGGTCAGATGGAACACACCAAGCCATAAATTAAACAGGTTCACTCCATTTGCCTCTCTACCTTACAGAACATGTGCCATGCATATCTTACATTTCATAACAGCCACAACAGTTACCCATAGATCCAGCCTATCTACCAGTCAGGAATAGCTCTGCTGTCCACACACATTAATGTCCATAATCCAAAAACTGGAATATTTCATCTCCCAAGTCCCTGTTTACATCAAGGTGAGGCAGGGAGAGGAAATATAATATAATTCCAAGCCAGAAGCCACACTGAACTTTACCATAAAACAGAAGGCACCACAATAGCAGACAGTATAACCACTGCAGTGCAGTACTGTATACAGCCAGGTGCTGATATTCCTGCCTTTTAGAGCCCACACAAGGCTAACCATGCTGGGTAACTGATCAACTACAGCTGCCTGCACAAGCAAAAGGCAAACATTGGAGAAATAGAAAGCATAGAGAGAAGACCGGCGACGAGACTGGCTGCTTCTGTACTCACCAGCACTGGAAGAACACAGCAGAGACACCAAGAGCACAATCACCAGCGTCAGGATCTTCACATTCATTTCTGCACTCCCCTCTGGCTCTCCGCTAGTCACTTGCTGATATACTGTAGTGGTGTGTGTGTGTGTGTGTGTGGATGGGAGGGAGAGAGAGAGAGAGAGAGAGAGAGAGAGAGAGAGAG
>JAPTHA010000002.1:8179107-8189646 GCA_029814585.1 Gymnapogon annona
GCTAAGATTTCAATTTTGTTGTACATCTGCTCTGCCTTTTGTTTCTACTCTGTGCTGCTGCTGCTTTTATGACATTTTGTTGCCAGACCATTGACAATAAAATTAATCTGAATCTGAATCTGAACATTTCACCCAAATTACATATAAAAATATTGTCAGTTAAAACATTCATTTGCAGGAAATGACAATTGGCCAAAATAACCCCCCCAAAAGTGTTTTCAGACGTCAAATAATGCGAAGTAAACAAGATCATGTTCATTTGAAAACAAATTAGTTCAACAGAAGCTGGATTGGAATAAATTCATACATGTAGAGATGCTGATTTCAGGGGAAAAAAAACGCAGTGGTCTCTTCATTTTTTTCCGGAGCTGTACACACACACACACACACACACACACACACACACACACACACACGCACACATATATATTTTATCCATTACCTTGGTGTGCTAGATTCACATCTGTCTATATTAAAGCTGTCATCGAAACAGGCTTCTTCAGTGTAGCTCATCCATACCTTCACCTGTTACAGAGTAGATTACTGTAATGGCATTCAAACTAGACCTCTCCCCAAAAAGCATTAAATAGCTGCATTGGTTAGAGCTTAACATTGGTTCAGCTCTATATACCTGAGCAGGGCTTGTAGGACTGAGGAGATGTGAGGTCATCATATGTCTGTCTGTGACACATGGGGTTCACTTATTTATGTGTTTATTTTATTTTGTTTCATCTGTTGTCTCTTGTCATTGTGGACTGGAAGTGTTGTCTTGCAGTGTGTGACGGTAACGGTAATATTGTCTAATGATATATCAAGATAAAATATTATTTTTTAAAAACAGCAGCAGATTGTTTACAACCATGACTAAGTACATTATGCATTAAAATCTTCATTTGTGTTGAGTATGGAGTAGACTTTTTGTCACTGCTGGTTTCCAAAGCACTCAGTGGCTTTGGAAGTACTAAAACTAAGACACCTGAAAAAATTAAACCTGCACATAGAGCCTGGATTTTCCCCAAATGTAAAAAACAAAACAAAATTTGACTTGAGTACTTATTACTTGTGCCTATGAATGACTTGTGTGAGTTCCACTCCAGTCTTATCACCCTGCAAGACACTGTAGTTATATCTGTGTAACCCAGGAAGACGGTTTTATATATAATTTTATTGCAGATTTTACAAAATAATTTTGTTATTTTTTTTCTTATTTTGTACATCCTGTAGTAGCTTTTATTCTCTGGAACCTCACAACTCATATTCAGATCATAAGATGGATGGAATGGATCCATGAATATTTTATTGTTTAATTACTGTTTTTATTCCCCTCTGTAGGTTTCATTTATTTACGTAAAGCACATTGAATTGATTTCATGCATGACACGCAGCTTCTGTTACAGCTACCCTTGCCATACCTTTTTTTTCCTTTCCTTTTTTTGGGAAAATGTCTGTTTCTTGTTAAGATAATAGTAATGTGGCAAAGAACCGTTGGCAGTATTTTTCTCACCTGCTTTCCAAACAGGCAATATCTGCATCAAAGTGTGTTTTGCCTTTAAAGCTCCTCTGACAGCAGGCTCAGCTCTGTTTCACTGAGGGCTGGGGCACAGCTTAACCCTAAACCAGTGCTTATAATGGGTCCGTTTGACTGGCCGGGTTTGACGTGTGCTTGGCTTTTTGTAATGGGGTCAGCATCTGCCACGGCAGAGCAGGTTACAAGTGTCAGAGGGACAGAGGGGTGTGTGGCGACGAGGCAGAGAAACTCTACAACTCAGAGGTGACTGCATAGGCCTTATTATCAGGGGTCAAGAGGTCAAGTTAGGCACTGCACTAATCCCTTCACAAGCCTTTTATAAGCTCCTGAATGTGCAGACATGAGCACTGCAAGTCTGTAGTCAAACTAAATCCCACGATGAACTCTCATCACTTCCCCTACGATGCAGGAAACTAGGAGAGCTGATATGATATATGATATGATATGACATTAGATTATATTTGATTAGATACCTTTAATAGTCCCACTAGGGGAAATTTCAGAAACAGCAACAGAATACAAAGAGCAGAAAAACAGGGTAGGTAGATATTCAACAATTGAATTCTCGCATAGACATAGATGGTACGCATGACTCAAGTCCCAGAGATGATAACGTGGGGCTGTGATGCGTCATCTGGAGCTGGGAGACCGTAGCATAGCGTAGCATCATCTGCTAACAGCTAACCGCTAACAGTTAAACCGTACAACGTTCATAACCACAACAAACAATCACAAACCCCTACACCATCTCATTCACATGCAGTGCCAGTCCCCCCCCTCTCCTCCACCATGCCCCCTCATTCTTTGGCCCGTTCTCACCAATAGAAAACCACCAAAGCAAAGGATAGAGTGTGATGTGCCGTCTGTGAGCCAAAAGTGTTCGTTAACAGCAGGAAGCTATCCGCTTGTCCTCCCATTGCAGTGTGATTAGCATTAGCCGTTAGCTCTTCCCATCTTGCCAGCAGATCCTCTGCTACCCCCAAACCAATGGAAAGCTCGGCCATAGCGTCCCTCTCCACACTGGTACCTCGCTCCAGCACTGCAGTCGCTTCTCAGATGCCACAATTCCTCCAGAACACGGGTCACTTTCTTGGGAGTACACCACTGTTGTAACTTCAACACCTGATCCCAAATGTAAAAAAAATGGACTGGCTCACAATACCCCCGTTGTGGTATTGAAGAGGTCTATGAGAGTGGTAAACAGGCTACTACCCTCACAAGAACTTCAAAAATTACACATGTCCATGTCGTACAAGAGTCCAATAAACACGAACACAAGAGTCGAGGCAGAAAAACTTAAAGTAGGAAAAAGGGTTAGAGCTGCTGTACAGTGTCAACATCTTGATCACGTATATGATTTATGACATATGACATGAAAAGATACTTGCACTTGCACTTCAATTTTCAGTGTTTTTTTAGTACCAATTGGGGTCACTTTCTGTATCTTAGATCAAATCAATTCAGAATAAGTATGAGAGAATGAAGCTGTAATGTTGCAATAATGTAGTTGAAGTTTTAAGAAGTTATGATATGTTGGAAAAGTCAGAACATTTTGAGGAGAAACATTATAAGATGAATAAACTTATGTTTTTCCACCAAAAAGTTGAGAAATTGTTGAAAAATTGCAATCCGAAATATACAAACATTATATACAGACTTTTACAGTCTTGAATATATACAGATTGAATTTTGATCCTTGGACGCTCGTGAGATGGTGCATAAGTTGGTGCTAGATGTGCCACAAGATACAATACATGCATTAAAATAACATAAGAAGGTACATTTTTATGATCACTCATACAACTAATTGCACTTTCTGAAATATTGTCATAATTGTCTTTTTTTATTTTCAGAAAATCACCTTTGTTGTGATGATATTATAATATAATATATAATAATATATAATATTTGGTCTAATTGTTGTTGGTCTGTATATGTGTACCTTGTAATACATTGGCATTATGTCCACTATTCAAAGCCTTTTCCTGTTTGTAGTGAGAATAGGCCCCAGCATCCCCTCAATCCTCTGAAAATGAATAAATAGATAAACATTAAGGTTTTATTCCCAAATATCTGAGCTGTTTCATGAATGTGACCATTAACAGTCCTTCCTAATGCATCACCAAGCCAAATCAGCCGCCGCTGGTGTATTACAATTTGTCCACCTGTCATTGATTTTCATTTATTTCTAACATCTTGACCAGATTATTGAATATCTCTGACTAAAAATCAAAAACTCTGAACTGAAAGACACTAAAAAGCTCCACAGATCTAAGGGAGTCAGGTGGTGTCTTCTTTGGGATTCATCCCTTTCTCATTACACATACTGCAGTCGTTTAATCTTTCGTTATTAGAAAAAAAATAGTGATTATAGCCGCTTTAAGCTGAAATGTGGCTCATTAACCTGGCAGCGAGCAGATGCTTCCAGTAATTTCTAATTAGGTTTTTCTTCATTTGCTTCCAACTTGTTGTCCCTAATTTAGAAATCAACCGCTTATCCGTGATTAGGGAATGTTTGGGACGGAGGAGGAAAGGGGTTTAAAACATGTCCACTCCTAGTCAAGCTGCAACTTCCATTTCATTGCAGGATCAAATTAAGACCAGTTAAGTGTGTGTAATGTCTGGACCTCGCGGTGAAGGCGTGCATTGATGTGTTGATCACTTGGTCATCCGCGGACGTCGCTGAGCAACAATGGAATTCCTATCCACATGGTAACATCCCATGTCATTAAAATGGGACAAATTCCAATGTGCAATTACAGGAATGCACAAACAAACAAACAAGCTGACACAATGACAGATTCGCTGACACACACGCAGGATATCCAGAAATGAGGAAACTCTGTGAATCGATAGGAAATAACACAGCATGACATGGAGCGTGTCCCGTGTCCCTGAAGGCGGCGTGCACTCGAGCCAGCTGACTTCCTCTGCATATTCTTCCTGTTTACTGACTAGCCTTGCCTCCTTGTTTGGGGTGTTTTCTTTTGGTCCCTTAAGTCAATACCTTCCTGTTGGACGGCACAGCGTTTGCCCGACTCCGACCGCTCTTTTCTGGCCACCGGACGTCATTAAAAAGGCTCAGAATATCAGCCGAAGGGAAGTTTGATGGAGTCCAGTGTTGCGCTGTATTGTTTTGAAATCATGCTGTGTTTGGGCTTCAGCTATTTCTGGATGCGCGGAGCTGCCTCCTGCACATCAACTGTAAGGAGTAGTTATTTTCCTCCTACGCCTTCATCGCCAAAAAAACAATGCCATCTCCAAGGACTTCCTTTAAATATACGTTCATTTCCTGTCTCTGGAGATATGAATTTATCATAGTCTCAAACACTGGACTGTTTTTAGACCCAAAGAAAGATAAATGATCAATAATAAAACGCAATTTTTTCACTTATTGTTGTGTTTGTCGGTGTATTGGGACTATGAAGACCACAGAACAAACAACATTCTGTCGACGGTTAACACTAGAAGATGTCCCAAAGCAAAACAAATCCCTCTGCTATTAAACTCCTAACTGTAGAGTCCAAATATCTTAGTTATTGATTTTTATTTACTTGATTATTTTGAGAGCCTATGCGTCTCGTAAATGTTTCTTTTTTCCCCCGTTTCCTTTCCTTTTTACTGATCATGTAATCATTGTTATTGTTATATGGTTTGTCAAATGGTTTGTCCATTTGCCACTAATTAAGTTTTCACAATTGAATTAAATTGAGTCAAAACGTCTTATTAGATGGGGAATAATCATCAAGTTTGATTTATATTTGAGAGAAAAGGACTTAACACATTAAGAGTAGATGCAAAAATGCCCATGTTATGAGGTTAATAGAACATGTTCTGCACAGTATGCCTAGTACAATATGAAGACCCCAGTAAATGATTTAAAATAAACAAACTGAATAAAATTAAAGCATCAAAAGCTGAGAAAATTAAGGAAAAAAATAAACCCAATGGGGCCTTTTCACATGGTACAATGATCTGCTCCTCCTGATATGAAAGGCTTCAGTGACAGAAAATATATTATTGATGTGCAAATGCAAGGGGAATATGTCTCCTTTGTGTAAAGATTTTAGCAGCATTACAGTGTAACTAGACCTATGCATGTAGCTCGGGGCTGTAGTCGCTGCCATGTATTTAAATTTTTAATCACCTGCGTCTGTTTGTAGTTTTGTCTGTTGAGTAGCAACGATGCAAAAAAAACGCACTGTACCGTATGTATGAAATGTGGTGAAAGATTAGAGCCTTTAAATGAAGTGAGCTACATGGGGAAAAATGCACGTTTCATTTTTATTCTTGTATTTTCTAGAGTTACAAGAAAAGCTGGTGCTTTGGTGAAGGTATGCAAATGGCATTGTGGCTAGTAGAGATAATTTAAATCAGGGGTGTCACACTCAGTTTAGCTCAGGGGCCACATTCAGGCCAAGAGGATCTCAGGTGGGCCAGACCAATAATAAAAATAAATTTAAAAAAAGCACAAAAGTGTTAAAGTACAGTTTTACCCATATCATACCTCAGGTTTCATTGACACGTGTACATCACAACACACAGAACACAGTGGATCTACAAAGACACAAAACATGTAACAACAGTCAGAATATTGATACATTTTCACTTATGGATATTTAACTTTATCCCACCCTGGGGAAAATTACAACTATGTTCATGTAATTCTACTTTTTTCACATAAATTCCAATTAGGAGACTTTAGAATTGTCATTAATTATAGGTTATAATACTATTATTTTACTTGTCTGGTCTACTTGAGATATTTTGAGTGTAATTTTTGCATTTGAAAATTAATCTCAGATCAGACCCTTTGGGTGGGCCAGATTTGGCCCTCAGGCCCTATGTTTGACACCTGTGATTTAAGTCAATACAATGCAAAGAAAATAAAAAAATGATTTCATCATATATGCATTCTTTTCACTCCATATCTTCTTTCCGCACTCATTGCCCATTAGTCATTATTCATTACGCATTCAGACCCATCTTTGATAATCTTGATCAATCAAAGGCTACATGCACATGAAATGTACTTTACTTTGAGGTGGGGATGTTTGCTCTGTCTGTGAGTGTAAACGCCAGGCTATCTGACAATCACCAATGCCAACGCAATTAAAGCCACAACACCAGCTCCGTCATACAGCCCTCTGCTGTTGTAGCCTCGCCATCAACGTATGAAATCTGATGCTGATCTATAAACCCACAACGGAACTCACGTTGACCCTCTTGTATCAACTACAAATCCAGCTTTAGGCCTGATTGTTTTCTCATGTCTGTCGACTCCGATTTATCTGTTGAAGTTTATTGAATTCTGGAACACTGACATTGATGTCCCTCCTGATGGCATAGTTGGGCCTCCGGTCCCGGTGTGGCTCAATTAGGGTGCCGTTCCACCCAGAATCAAAGTCACCCATCAGGCCTTTGTAGTGTGTTCTTTCTTTCTGTGCCTTATCCCACGCACTGTAGACCCCAGACATCACTAAACACATTGCCTTTACATGCACATAAACACACACACACACACACACACACACACACACACAACTCACTGTGTTTGCTCACACGCCCCTGCTTTTGATCCCGACCCGAGACAAACCCTGATAAGGAAGGATTAGTCAGAGTTGTGCAGAATCACTCTGCTCACTGTCGGCATGTCATACACTCACTCCAAACTCTATCAGACCTTTATTGATAAAAAAACCAAAACGCCCCGCTACTTTAACACTCATCTACTGTACTGTGCTCTGATATGTTCCCCCCCCTCTGGCCTGCAGCAACTCAGGTTATTCCCTCAGTGGTTTGGTATTTGACACTCGGGTTGACAAATGAAAGTCTCCCTGGTGAGTGTCCAGAGCCCCAGAGTATTGGAACAAGGCTGTCACCTCACACCGAGCATGCACTGTTATCACGCTGCACTCTGCCAAACATACCACCACCTCAGCGGCTGCACTGGGATCAGGCAGTGTTTTATGCACTCTGAGTGACAGCCCCAACCCTTAGCACAGGCACCAAATTAGCTTTTCATTAAGGCTTCAGTGGACAGAAATGAGAGAAAACAAACCACAACGCTCCTCCTGCAGCACTCCTCCCATACACAGTGTGTATGTGGAATTACACACTGAAGCCAAACACAGATATGAAATACTACATCCATAGGAATATTCATTAAATGGTACAGCTGGGCATTTAATGTCATGGCCGATTACTGATTCAATTGTGCTCTAGTCATACAGTTGTGTTCAAAATAATAGCCGTGTTTGTTTAAAGCGTGAGTAAAGCTCAAAATCCATTTAATACATTTTATTTTCATTCACTAAGAAAACTGCACATCATATTTTCCATCAAAACATCAAGAAAAATATTTTTAAAAATACAAAATACGATATTTTAATTACTTTGCAGAAAATTAAGGAAAAAATTATATTGGGCTGTCAAAAAAATAGCAGTGTCTGCATTTTTCATTACAAACTCAAATATGTACTCAATAAACTGAAAACAGGTATTCCATCCTAGAATGATATGACAACCTTCCACAATCCCTCTGCATTTCTTGGTTTTGCATCACAAACAGCATTTTTGATGTCACCCCACAAGTTGGTTTTTTTTATTGGATTAAGGTCTGGGGCTTGGGCTGCCCACTACATGACCTTCATTTTGTTGGTGTGAACCAGGATGCTGCAGGCTTACTGGTGTGTTTGTGGTCATTGAGGCAAAACCAAGAAATGCAGAGTGATTGTGGATGATTCTGGGATGGAATACCTATTTACAGATGCCAGAAGTTGGTCGAGTCCATGTTGCACAGATGCAAAGCAATTCTCAGAAACAGTAGTTATACAAATAAATATGTTTAATGATTCACAGGAATGCTAAATCTGAACTTGTTTTTTCAGTTTATCAAGTAAATATTTGAGTTTGTAATGAAAAATGCGGTCACTACTATTTTTTGGAACAGAATAAAATTTTTCCTTCATTTTCTGTAAAGTCATTAAAATATTGATACATTTTTCTTCATGTTTTGATGTAAAATATAATGTGCAGTGTTCCCAATGAATGTAAATAAAAAATATTACAATGATTTTGAGCTTTACTCATGTTTTAAAAAACACAGCTATTATTTTGAACACAACTATATGAAATGAACAAAAAATCCCAAATACTCTTTATTTGCTAATACTGTATTCCACATGTATTTTGTATCCCAATCAGAAGCAAACGCATTGCATTTTTAATTTATTTCTCCAGAGGACTAATCAATGTTGCAAATTAGGCATTTTTCACAAAGAAAATCTCTACTAATCAAATTATTTGATGCTATCTACTATCTATAATGTATATTACATGGGACGTCCCGTAGTAATATACAGTCTAGCATTTAAAAACTAATGCTGTGTACCACAAAGTCACACAACCATCAGACTTCATCAGACCTGACTGCTCTTTGCAGAGGTATATATTGTTGTACAATCATGCATGTATCAGGGACATGTCCACAACACCTCCCTAGGAAAGCGTCCGGGGGGCCTCCGAAACACATGCCCGAGCCACCTGAGCTGACTCCTTTCGATGTGGAGGAGTCTGAGCTCCTCCCTGGTGACCAAGCTCCTCACCCTATCTTTAAGTGTGCGCCCGGTCACCCTGTGGAGGAAACTCATTTCGGCCGTTTGTATCCGGGATCTTGTCCTTTCGGTCATGACCAAAACATGGCCTCAGATTTGGAGGTGTTGATCCTCATCCCAGAAATGTCACACTCAGCTGTGATCTTCCCCAGAGCATGCTGAAGGTCCAGGTTTGATAGAACCAACACGACCACATCATTTTCAAAAAGCAAAGATGAGATCCTGAGGTTCCCAAACCGGACCCCCTCCAGCACCTGGCTGTACCTAGAAATTCTGTCCATGTAAGTAATAAACAGAACTGGTGACAAAGGGCAGCCCTGCCGGAATCCAACATGCAGTGGGAGCGGGTCTGACTTACAACCGGAAATGCGAACTAAGCTCCTGCTCCGAGAGTACAGGGACTGTACAGCCCTTAGAAAAGGGCGCTGGACCTCATTCTCATGGAGCACTCCCCACAGGATGCCCCACGGGACACAGCCGAACACCTTCTCCAGATTTACAAAACGCGTGGACTGGTTGGGTGGACTCCCATGACCCCTCAAGCATTCTGTAGAGAGGCCAGGATGAAACCAGGATGTGTCAGCCACGACAGTCCTTGCACATACTTGAGGTACTCAGGGAAGATCTCATCCACACCCAGTCACTTTCCACCGAGGAGCTTTCCAACCAACTCGGTGACTTCAGCTTGGGTAATGGATGAGTCCACCTCTGAACAACCAGCCTCTGCTTCCTCAGTGGAAGACATGACGGCAGGATTGAGGAGATCCTCAAAGTATTCCTTCCACTGCCCAACAACATCCCCAGTTGAGGACAGCAGATCTCCACCTCCACCATAAATGATGTTGGTGGAGCACTGATTCCCCCTCCTGAGGCGCCGGACAGCTTGCCAGAATTTCTTTGGGGCCAACCGGTAGTCCTTCTCCATGGTCTCTCTGAACTGCTCCCAGGCCCGAGTTTTTTGCACCATTACTGCCTGGGCCACAGCATGCCTGGCCTGTCGGTACCCATCAACTTCCTCAGGAGTCCTATGGGCCAATAATGCCCATAGGACCCCCTCTTCAGCCTGACTGAACCCCACCGGGTTCAGGAATTTCCCCCACAGCAGACACCAGAGACACAGCCACAGCTCCGTGCAGCAGCTTCGAAAATGGAGGTGGAGAACACGGTCCATTCAGACTCAATGTCTCCAGCCTTCCCTGGGATCTGTGAGAATCTCTCCTGGATGTGGGAATTAAAGACTGTACGAACAGAGGATTCACTCAGATGTTCCCAACAAACCCTCACAACATGTTTGGGCCTGTCGAGTCTCTCTTTTTCAGCTTCTTCCCCAGCCAGCGCATCCAACTCACCCCTCAGGTAGTGATCGTTGGACAGCTCAGCCCCACTCTTCACCCA
>JAPTHA010000002.1:8220767-8232714 GCA_029814585.1 Gymnapogon annona
CTGTTATTAAGGATTAACGTTACAATATTGATGTTTTCCATTTAAATTGATGTCTTTCGGGTCATTTTTCTGTCATCGAATGAATCAAATGACCTGCTGACAGTGTTAATGGAAAGTCCTTGAATTAACATTTTTATGATGCCGTTGCCTGTGATGACGTTTCCCTGAAAAATATAATCTATGAACAGTCGTGACACATGCTCTTTCACCGTAGTGACAGTGACCTTTCAATGTGTGTGTTAACCTGAACACACACAGAGGTGGAGGAAAAACACGCTCACTTTACACTTGTGTGTACATTAATAAACGATTCAATCAAACCCTACCAGTCC
Organism: Gymnapogon annona; assembly: GCA_029814585.1. Lineage (NCBI taxonomy): Eukaryota > Metazoa > Chordata > Actinopteri > Kurtiformes > Apogonidae > Gymnapogon > Gymnapogon annona. Next base: position 8,221,100 of record JAPTHA010000002.1, read on the forward strand.
AAAATGTTATTGTTTATGAAATGTTGTCACACCAGCAGAAAGTTATCCTAAATATAATGCCAACTTCACGATGTGTTAATGTGCTACTCAATGTTAGAGAAAAAAATAGAGGGAAATAGAGGTTCCTTGTCACACAGTATCTACAGACAGCGTCTCTATTAGGATATTATCAGCGGAGACACTGATGATGTTGATGATGTTGGTCCAACATCATCCTCTCCCACACCACCCACACGTCATATCTAATTGTGTGGAAAGCATAGATTCAGAGATAAAAGTGGATTCGTTGTTGACAGAATGGACACACATCCTCAAATAACATTTAACAATATGGGGGGGGGGCTTGGCCACAGGGTTTCACCGTCAGCTGATGATGATGACAATGATGGTGATGCTGAATGACATCACACTGGTGAGTGATGACGTTGATAATGTCTAATTCCTCTGATCTCTTTGAGGCGTGGGTAAAAAAAATATATACCTGCAGTTACCACTTGTTGCCATTGGGGGGAGCCAAAGAAACAAAAACAAAAATTCTTCAATAAATCCCTTATGCTATTATATTTTCTTGTATGTGTTATGTACTCGGATGGTTCCCATTTTGTTTTCACGTGTCCAGTGTCTATCAAAAATGTGTGTTAAATGTTCTTTTTTACTTTTTCCGCTAAAGTAAAAGGACATTGAAGAATGCAGTTCATCATTAAATACAATGTGAAATGAAGCTATTTACATGCCGTGAATTATGACAGTCATTAGTCTTTTTCCACATTAAACACAGTTCAACTAGCAGACAACACAGTCCATGTAGATGATTACAACAAGACACACTTTTTATAGTACCGTTTACATTGATATGTGGTACTTCCACTGTTTATAGTGCTGTTTATTGTACTGTTTACTGTCTACACGGATATTTGGTATTTGCATCTGTTTACATTGTTACATTGTCCATCGTATTTGTTCTTATTTATATTGACTGTGTGTGTTGTCATATTTACACTGCAGTTACTCTCGGCTTTGGATTCATTTTATCAGCTGTGCACTTTTGTATTTCCATATTTATTTGTGTTATCAGCTCACAATTCTATGACATTTCGTTACCAGATTCGTTGTGTGTGTCCGTGTAATGACAATAAAGGAAGTCTAAGTCTACACAGTAGTGACAGTAATAAGGCATAACATGAACATTGGTTCAGGCCTTGGTTTGGACTGTGACAGAGCTCTTAGAGACTCCAGAGTGTCTGCACATCGTTAAAATGTCACTATCCTAAATTAATGTTGTAATTATCCTTAACATTGATTTACTGTTTGATTGAATGACTGATCGTAAAATGTAAAATTTAATCTTCTAAAAATTCCACAAACACTATAAATGTCATTTACTGCATTCACTCTGGAAATCTCTGTCAATAATTTGTAAAAAAAAAAGAAAAAAGTGTAATGACCATGGATCATTTTATCATAACGGGTTCAGATGTGAGCTTTCAACAGCTTTAACGTCAGTCACAGAAAAACTAGTCCTGCAAAAATGGAAATGAACCATTGGCCGGATTGAAACGTGGTTCCTTCATGGTAGCTTGTTTTTTGTTTTTCATGCTTGAGGTGTATAGAAATATGACAGAAAGGTTCATTTTGAAATAAAATGCACATATATTTAATATACAGATATTTTTAAAAGTGTGTACATCATTAATCCAAAGTAAACAAATGAATCCAATTTGCTGTACATTTGTTTACAAACAGTAAACAAACCTCAGTGCTGGACCATCATTTGTTCGAGAAGCCTTGTCGAACACTGATTTGGTCAAGTACTGAATTAATTTTCACCATTTGGAAGAATAGAGATAGAATTTAACTCATTCTTGAGTGTGAAATTGCTTACCATTCGATAATCCTAACGTTATTTGTACATCAAATTAAACAGAAATAAAGTAACAATAACAAATTGTATGTAAATAATAGTAGCATATAATAAAATATAAAGAAATATTAATGTCATTTTTTTTTCTTCCCTTTCGGTGATTCCGTTGTTTGGTAATTGCCGTCACTCCTTCCACGGCATTATTTGGTTTTATAATGTCCTTTTGCTTGAGAATCACATTAATGGTCAACTTTGCCATGTTGTACTCCTTGGCGAGGTCTGAGACACGCAGACCACTGAAATACTTTTGCATGAGTTCCTTTTTGAAATTGATAGTGGTACGCAGTTATATGTTCACACCACCACCACTATCACTGCTTTCCTTCGGGGACATTATAAGGACACAATGGATATAACAAACTCAAAAATAAGGCAACAAACAATGCACACACAGAAGTCAATGTCCAAACAGTACAGAGACCACACGGCAAGTAGGCAGACCGCTTCAGTCACTAAGGTATCATCGGGTGGCCGAACAGAGCCGAGTTCAAACTCCGGGTTTTTGTTTGGCCACCGGGTCGGGAAAAATTCAAACTTTTGGTTCGAGTACCAGTTTGTTCGAACTGTGAAACATTCAGGTATCGAGGTTTGTCTGTATCTGATGTGTGGCTTTTATAAAAAAAACAATTCTGATTTCAATTATGAAGGTTTTGTGTTAGCATACATAATAGGTCGTTTTAGTACTTTACCTCAGCATGTTTAAATGTCCTGATACTTGTCAGTGGTAGTGATGCATTCAAAGACTCACAACACAATCGCAGAGGTAAAAGGTTAGTGTTCTGATCTAACCAAGCTTTTTTTCGGTTACATCCTCAAAACTTTGGGTTTCCCTGTGTACTCCCGCCTTTTTTTTTCTCTAGTCATTTCCTCTGCACCGCCTCCAGGACATGATCTGATGAAATGCAGTGTCCAGTCAAGGTGGTGTATGATTGGCCATTAGCTCTGCATTGCTACATTTAATTGTAAATGCGTCCTTTGCAGCCCCACAAATGAAACCAGCAGGAGGTTGACGGTTGATGAGATGTACCTGGTCGACTCTGGTGGCCAGTATCTGTGAGTCAAAACACACATTGTCCACTTTCATCTCATGTCAGCTGAGTCTGAAGTGACTCACCTTGTCTGTGTCGACACTCAGAGACGGGACCACTGACATCACTCGCACAGTTCACTGGGGAACACCCACCGCAATGCAGAAGGTAACACAATTACCTAAAATGGGAATGTGTAAAAAATATAGACATTTTCTGTGATTAATTTGACAATACCCCAATATTTAACCAGTCAGTGAAGTTCATTTTCCTCTATACTAACTCTAATTTTATGGAATGAACTTCAATACAGACTTTGTTTTCTTTGAATTAACAATAAACATTAAACCTCTCCGATGCAGTTCATTAAACCTCTGTATAACAAAAATTAATCCCAACTATGGCTCTCTGTAACTATTGTGGTTCACTTATTTATGTTTCTTTGTTGTTTTTTTTGGTTTTTTGTGTTTTGTCAGTTGTCTCTGATCCTATCCTTGTGGTTGTCAATGTCATTGTATGGTTTGTTTGTTTTTTTCAACTATGAATTGAAGATGGGGGTGGTTGTATATAAGTTTATTACTTCTTCCCACTCCCTTTCAGGCAAAATATCATATTGCATTTATGTTTTCCTTAAAAAAAAAAAAAGGGGAAAAGAAGAAAAGAAAAGGAGAAGAAAAAAAAAAGGCTGGAACTTGATATGAAATGTTGTGTGGAAATTGTAAAGTGTAAAATATGTTTTTGTTTATTTTTGTTTGTTGTTTTTTTGTTTTTGTTTTTTTGCCTTTGCCTTTGCCTGAAATAAAAAACTTATCGATCAATCAATCTAAAAATTGTAACTGTAATATTGTCAAATGAAAAATCTAAATGAAATCATTTTTAAAAATGAATTCCAAAACATCAAAAATATACCATAGTATATGGATTTTCCTCTTCACTGTATCCTTTATGCATGTCATTGCAGGAGGCCTTCACTCGTGTGCTCATGGGAAACATTGAAATATCTCGAACAGTATTTCCATCTGACACAAGAGGTGGTCCGCTAGATGGCTTAATTTCCCCAATAATCATGAATTTGTGTTTTTCTATAAATTGACTGAATGTTTTATTTTTTCTTGTGTGGTCTTTGTTTGTCATAAGGTGTAAATATGGAAATGCTTGGTCGCCGGGCATTATGGGAGGTGGGACTAAATTATGGTCACGGCACGGGTCATGGCGTTGGCAACTACTTTGGAGTTCATGAATGTATGGATGAACCACATCTTATATTACTATTTTTACACCCCACAGTGACATTTTTTTCATTGATGAGATCAGATATGAGTAGAAAAGACAACAAGGAAGTAAACATTTGCATATAAATGATCTGTTTTGTTTGCTTTCCCTGGTTGTGAACTCTGTATTTGGAATATTTTTCCAGGGCCTGTTGGGTTTCAGGGCAATAACATCCCCTTCAGAGCTGGCATGTTCACATCTATAGGTGAGAAATGTTTCTTTCATTTTCAAAGTAAGTCCCTGCATAGCAGAGGTGTGTAATAACAACCTCCATTTCCACTGTTACATTTACTTTTTCACTAAACTTTACTGTATTGAATTGCTTTATTCAGTGGTTTCAAAGGTCTATTCTTCTATGATGTCATTCCTCAGTACAAGTACCACAGAAACAAGATACTGTACTCCCGGCAGTATAAAATCAGACATAAAAGACAAATAAGAAGCGATTTACAATTAGATAAAATACGTTAACCTGGCTGGATAGCTCAGTTGGTAAGCCACCGGGCTGGTGCATAAGGGGACCCGGGTTCGATTCGTCCAGTGTGTCAGGAAGGGCATCCAACATAAAAACTCCTGCCAAATGGAATATGCGAATTGGATTCGCTGTGGCGACCGGGGAAGGGAAAAAGCCAAAAGAAATCATCATGTTAAGATATTAAAATAAACTGGTCACAGTATTTCACTCTGAACTACTATTTTCTTACATTTCTATTACAGTTTCAAATCATAAACAATTTTATAGTACCGTATTTTCCTAACTATAAGTCGCTCCGGAGTATATGTCGCGCCAGCCAAAAAATGCGTAACAAAGAAGAAAAAAACATATATAAGTCGCACTCGAGTATAAGTCGCATTTGTGGGGGGAAATTTATTTGATAAAATCCAACACCAAGAACAGACATTTCATCTTGAAAGGCAATTTAAAATAAAAATAGAATAGAGAACAGCAGGCTGGACAGGTGTACGGTATGCTAACGTAACACATTCAGCTAACGTTACATGACGCATAAACAACGGACTGAGAACATGCCTGGTTTGTTCACATATTATTAAATAACTCGCACAGTTACGGTCGGCCGTAACCACGCCAGAAAACAATTAGTTCTGTTCACGATCACACGAGCTGCGTTCTTTCCCAGCTCGTCATACCCACACACGTAGCCTGTCGAACACATCTCTATGGTGCGTTCATTTGCACCTTGTAATTCCCAATCTTATAATAACTCCAGTTCCTTTCCTTTCCATTTTGCCTAGAGCGCACTTTTGCAGTTGTCAGTGAAAATAACGTGAAATGGTACATTCATTCATCTTCCAAACCCGCTGCATCCTCTGCAGGGTCGCGGGTGTCACTGGGTACAATGATGATGATTTCTTTCAGCTTTTTCCCTTCCGGGGTCATCACAGCACATTCACTTCACATACAAGTCCCTCCGGGGTTAAATCGCACCCCCGGACGAAATGTGAAAAAAAAAACTGCGACTTATAGTCTGAAAAATACAGTAATTTGATCTGGTTTTTTGCCTTTTGATAAAGTATTAATTCACACAGAATACATTTTAACTCATAGCCTGAACAGCTGACAGTTCACCCACAGTTTACAACAGTTTACTACTTCTTCTCTGATTATTACAGTCAGCTTTTGTGTTTTGCAAAGTTTGCAACATCTTTTCTTTGACATTTTGGGGAAATGTGGTTACGATCTGTAATTCCATTTGTTTGTTATAAATTTTTAATGTATCCTGGTTTTGTGCCTTTATATGATATAAGATTTTTTGCCACAAAGGATTCACATTTAGAATAAATAAAACAGTAGTGACCCGGAACTTATCTCTTTTTAGTGCATTAGTAGGAGTTTGTTAGTTATGTTGCTGTTGTCATAAAGTGACCGTGCTTTTTCTCACAGTTTATAGCTACTGTACCAACTTCCCTCAATAAACATGGTATTTTTAAATAAGTCGAGCACTGACACTGACATGGGGATTGACTGATGTTTGTTTTAGAGCCTGGATACTACAAAGAGGACGACTTTGGGATCAGGATTGAAGACATCGCAGTAACCGTACCTGCTCAAACAAAGGTAAACCATTTGACAAAATCACAACACAAGTGAATTATGTGCCATTTGAGGTGTGTCTTCTTTGTGACTGACACTGTCCTGGTTTTCCTTTAGTATGGTAATAACTACCTGACCTTTGACACTGTGTCATTGGTGCCATATGACAAAAAACTGATTGACACATCACTCCTCAGCTCAGAGCAGGTAAGACTGACTTGCAGCATCTACATTACTCAAACATACTTTTTTTCATCACTGTTATAAAATCAGAGGTATATCCACATAAAGCTGGTAAGACAAATTTCATCAATTGTCTGTAACGTATATAAAAAGTGAATCGATAAATAAACCTTTTAAAATACAGAAAACCAAGAGTAATATATATATATATAGTATAAAGTATACACACACACACACACACACACACAAACACACACATATAGGGGAGTTTAGTTTTATTACACTTCCAAATTTGCAGTGCAATGTTACACTACACACTACACACTATTTACTAAAGAAATAAACAGTTTCATGGTTTAATAAAGTGATTTCATTGATCTGGAAATAATCTATAGATTAATGCCACTCTTTTCAATGAAAATGACCAGTCAGAGTCAAGCATTCAACATCCATGTATATCATGCTCTGTAACAAGTTCTAGTCGAGGTTTACCTCCCCGGAGACATGTTCAGTTTCCTGTTTCACATCTAGATATATAAGAAAGTGTGATGTCCCCTGTGTGTTTGATTTTCTTGCAAGACGAGCGCTGGTTTCCTCTTAAAATACCCTGTTAAATTTAGCTTGGAAGCCTTTCAAGTCAACAGAGAAAATGAAACCCCATGTGAATTCGACAACAAGCCAGTGTGTGTTTTTGTTTCTTTTTTTTGTAAGATATGTGACTTAGTCCTAAGTAGTCATGAATTAAAGGACAGAACACAATACAATACATTTGTTTGTTGTTGTATTTTTTTTATGATGATGATGGTTCAACCTCTGACCCCTCCACACCCACGTCAGATTTAATTCTACCGGAAGCTCTAATTCAAATGAAAGTGGACTATCTAAATCCCTTTGGTGTTGACAAGTTGTGACACACCTTCAGAGATTAAATCTAAGTGTAGGAAGAAGTGTCATCACTATGGGGGGGAGGCCACAGGCTTTATCGTCAGCTGACTAATGATGCTGAATGATACCACACGACTGACTGATTGAGCTTAATGTTAAGTTTGACTTGCTTTGTGATTGGTGTGAGGAAATTCAGTCTGCATTTTACCCACACTAATACATATACACGCACACACACACACACAGTACCTAGCTTTAGGAATTGGCATTAGCATATAGGACACAAGCCCGGATAAATACAGAGGGTTGTGTCAGGAAGGGCCTCCGACCTAAAAACTTTTGCCAAAACCAAATATGGGAATCACACTTAAGACTCCCATACCAGATTGGTCGAAGACTGGGTTAACAACGACCATCATCAGTGCTGTTCACCTACAGGGTGCCGGTGGAAATTGGACTACTGTTGGTCAAAGAAGGAGAGGAGGAAGGTTTGTTGGTAGGAAGAGAGAGAAGAGGAAAAGTAAGAGTCTAGCTCTGAGAGTAGGGACTCTGAATGTTGGAACTATGACGGGAAAAGGTAGAGAGTTAGTGGACATGATGCAGAGGAGAAAGGTAGACATTTTGTGTGTCCAGGAGACCAGGCGGAAAGGTAGCAAGACTAGATGTTTAGGAGCAGGGTTTAAGCTGTTCTATCATGGGGTAGATACAAAGAGAAATGGAGTAGGAGTTATATTGAAGGAGGAGCTTGTTAGGAATGTCCTGGAGGTTAAAAGAGTGTCAGATAGAGTGATGAGTCTGAAGCTTGAAATTGAAGAGGTGATGTTCAATGTGGTTAGTAGGTATGCTCCACAGGTAAGATGTGTTAGAGGAGAAGGAGAAATTCTGGTTGGACCTCGATGAAGTGATACAGAACATCCCTAGAAGTGAGAGAGTTGTGATTGGTGCAGACTTGTATGGACATGTTGGTGCAGGAAACAGAGGTGATGAGGATGTGATAGGCAGGTTTGTTATACAGGAGAGGAATGCAGAAGGACAGATGGTGGTTGACTTTGCAAAAAGGATGGAAATGGCTCTAGTGAATACATTTTCCAGAAGAGGCAGGAACATAGGGTGACCTATAAGCATACAGGTAGAAGCACACAGGTAAACTACATCATGTGTAGACGGTGTAATCTGAAGGAGGTTGGTGACTGTAAAGCTGTGGTAGGTGAGAGTGTAGCCAGACAACATAGATTGGTGTTGTGTAAGATGACTCTGGTGGTGAGGAAGTTGAAGAGGGCAAAGGCAGAACAGTGGACAAAATGGTGGAAGCCAAAAAAGGAAGAGTGTTGCAGGGCTTTTGGGAAGGGGTGGAGACAGGCACTGGGTGATCAGGAAGTGCTTCCAGATGACTGGACAACTACAGCTAATGTGATCAGGCATGCAGGTAGGATCGTACTCGGGGTGTCATCTGGAAAGAAAGTAAGTAAGGAGACTTGGTGGTGGAATGAAGAGGTGTAGGAGCATATACAGAGAAAGAGGTGAGCTAAGAAGAAGTGGGATACTGAGAGGACTGCAGAGAGTAGACAGGAGTACAGGGAGATGCAACGTAAGGTCAAAGTAGAGGTGGCAAACGCCAAACAAGTGGCTTACGATGACTTGTATGCCAGGTTGGACAATAAGGAGGGAGAGAAAGATTTATACAAGTCGGCAAGGCAGAGACACAGAGACGGGAAGGATGTGCAGCAGGTTAGGATCATTAAGGAGGGATGGAACCGTATTTACGGGTGTCAGTTTTGTGATGGGAAGATGGAAAGAGTGTGTCTAGGAGAGGTAGAAGCAGAGTTAATGACTGGGTTGTTCAACACAATCTTAGATAGTGAGAAGATGCTTGAGGAATGGAGGAGAAGTGTGTTGGTGCCCATTTTTTAGAACAAGGGAGATGTGCAGAGTTGTGGTAACTACAGAGGAATAAAGCTGATGAGCCGTACAGTGAAGTTATGGGAAAGAGTAGTCAAAGCTAGACTAAGGACAGAAGTTAGCATTTGTGAACAACAGTAAGGTTTCATGCCAAGAAAGAGTACTACACACGCAGTATTTACTTTGAGGATGTTGATAGAGAAGTACAGAGAAGGTCAGAGGGAGCTTCATTGTGCTTTTGGAGATCTGGAGAAAGCTTAAGACAGGGTGCCCAGAGAGGAACTGTGGTATTGTATGAGGAAACCTGGACTGACAGAGAAGTATGTTAGAGTGGTGCAGGACATGTATGAGGACTGTAAGACAGTGGTCGGGTGTGCTGTAGGTGTTACAGAGGAGTTCAAGGTAGAGGTGGGACTGCACCAGGGATCAGCTCTGAGCCCCTTCTTGTTTGCTATGGTGATGGACAGACAGACAGACGAGGTTAGACAGGAATCTCCGTGGACTATGTTGTTTGCGGATGACATTGTGATCTGTAGTGAGAGCAGGGAACAGGTAGAAGAGAAAATGGACAGGTGGAGGTTTGCCCAGGAAAGGAGGGAAATGAAGGTTAGCTGTAGCAAGACAGAGTACATGTGTGTGAATGAGAGGGACCCAAGTGGAAGAGTGAAATTACAGGGAGAAGGGATAAAGAAGGTGCAGGATTTTAAGTGCAACACCCAGCCCATGTAGCTAGAGATATTAACCCATTGTTAATGTGATGGTAGTACGATGGGTGGCGTCCTGGGTACTCTCACTATATAAACACCAAACCCTGGCTAAACAAGAGATACAAATACAGGTTTTTTTCTTAACACAATATGAATTATTTAAATGATAATGGTGCCTCCACTTCGCAGGAAAGTATGACTTATCCTTAAAACCCACTAAGAATAATTATTTACTTTTGCTCTAAAGAGTTACCTCAAACCAGAAATGAATGACACAACTACAGTTAAACTTAAATGCAAAAAGTGAGTTTTAGTAAAAAAAAAATGTTTGCAATAAAAAAATAGACATATAGGGTTTACAACACAATTGTTATTTTGTTTTAGTTAACCAATAACCCTTTTTTCCTTTTATTACCAAATACCAATCTCAGTTCTGTCCAGTAACTGTATTTTGCAGGCCTGATGCTGCTTGAGTGCGTTGTGGCCTTTGAAACTTAAAAATGGCCTCTTCACTTGAAATGCAAGCAGAAAAATAAAATGGCACGTGCACTGTGTTTTCAGAGGGTAGGTACTCACAAGACCTTGGCTTAGCTTAGTAACCAGGCCTGAGGCGTAGCAGAGGTGAACCAGACGCAGGTGTAATGGCGTCGGCAGGTACAGCAACCACGCTCGCTTCCACCAGTCACCTCACGGATCAGACGACAGCAGATGGCACTTCTATCTCAGCAACAGGGTCCAAAGAGGGCATCTCTAATCCACTGCATAGTTAGAAGTCCATATTTAAACATCAAATAACATATGCAACTCCGCACTCTTCATACAGGAGCTCGAAGAATTTAGCTTTAGTGTTAGCGTTGGCTTAGCATACTTCACATGGCATGTTCACACTCTGCTCATACTCTTGGTCTGAGCGGAAAAAAAACTACATATCAGCAGTACTCACTTCACAAGTTCAGCAGTCCAACCCAACTTGTAGACTCTGCATCCACGGGATTAAGACTGTGTCACCGAACTGGCTAAATCATTGTCTGTCTGTCTTGCTACTGCATGCTGAACTGAAAGGACATGGCTTTTTGTCTTTCTGCACCTCAGTGTGTTATGCTACACCTATTTACCTCTGATTGGATAACATAGATACATCGTCCAATAAAATTACAAAAACAAAAGACTGACATAAACAGGTTAGGTTGAGAACAGAGGAAAAAAAATAAACATACCACTGCGCAGTTTTAACAAACTTGCTTAAGAAAACGAACTTCAAATTAAACAACAACCATTGTGTTGGCTAGAAATATTTTTAACCATTTACATTTTAACTGACATATTTATGCAGATTTCAGAATAATTATCTTTTTTATGCATCTTAATCACATTGCACATTTATTTCACTATTTTACTAATTTTAGTCAGCTTAGTCTAAAGTAGATGTTTTAGACTGGGCTTCATAAGTACTTAGGTCAACAGTGCAGGGCAATGGAGAGTGTGGAAAAGAGGTGAAGAAGCGTGTGCAGGCAAGACAGAATGGGTGGAGAAAAGTGTCAGGTGCAATGTATGATAGAAGAGTTTCAGCTAAAATGAAAGGAAAGGTGAATAAAACTGTGGTGAGACCAGCCATGTTGTATGGACTAGAGACAGTGTCACTGAGGAAAAGACAGGAGGCAGAGCTG
>JAPTHA010000002.1:8236987-8247883 GCA_029814585.1 Gymnapogon annona
TATATATATCATCCCTGCGATGTACTGCCGATTCATCCAGGGTTACCCCTTGCCTTCGCCCTTGAGTATCTGGGATAAAGTGACCAGTGACCGCAGCCCGGCAAAGGATAAAGCGTGTTTAGAAAATAGGTGAGTGAGTGAGTGTGTGTATTTAAAAAAAATAAAAAATAAAAAATAAATAGCCCAAAGCACACACACACACACACACACACACACACACACACACACACAGATACACACACATATATATATATGCTTTGGGCTATTTTATTTTTTTGTATGTAAAATAAACATATTTACCCTTTTTTTCTAACGATACTTTTTTTTTACTTATATTAATGTTGACTACTTTTAAGGTGTTGAATTAAGTGCTTCTTCTACTGCTGTGTATCAGGTTTATGCTTGTTTCTAAAGGAGTCAAAACCCTTTTCTTATTGTGTACTGGTGCCTTTGAGGTCATGGAGTTTGTTGGCATCACCTCGTCGAGTGACAGGAAACTTAAATAGGGCATCATCTTATCATGTGGTTTCTCTCTCACATGAAAATAACAAGTTTACTACAGCTCAGTGTGCATTTAACTTCCCTTTCTGCCTTTTGTGCTAATGTTTGATTTTAGCCTGAGTGTATATAAAGTCATGGACAGTGTTCTGAGTCACTGGGGTGTTTTGGCTGTAATGTAATAGTCAGTCCTGGATGTTTTTACAGTGTGTGTCTGGTCTTTTATTTATTCTGTCTCCTAAACCATTTTGTGTTTAAAGACGATGGGATGAGCTGGAACTGTCTGACCAGCTCTGTAATTGTTTTCTTTTCTTTTTTTTTTAAGTCGTAGCTACTTCTGCTGCGGCTGCATAACTAATACTCAGTTTCTAAATATGTCATTGTTAGTCTTCCACTTTGCACACTTCAGCTGTACTGACAAATATGCGTGCGTCGGCGAGACAAAAAGGCTGAAAAATCCAAAACGTTTGTCACGTTTGGCAAACGAATGGTGGAGACACAACAGCGACTGCGTTGCACGATGCAGTGACAGCACATTCAGTTAAACATTTCTGTGAAGCTGTTTTTTTTGTTATGTTTTTGTTACGTTTTTGTTATATATTCATATTTTTGTTAGATGTTTAGTTTTTTTGTTATTCGACAATATCATAGCTACAGTCTTTTATCACAAGACAACACCACCGACCCACAATAGCAGGGTCAGAGACAACAGACAAAACAAAACAAAGAAAAACAGACCAACACGGTATATAAGTGAATATAAGTAAGTTCTGTGCAGTTTAAAGGAACAAACCACTAGCCTGTGTGAGCTGTGTGTGTGTGTGTGTGTGTGTGTGTGTGTGTGTGTGTGTGTGTGTGTGTGTGTGTGTGTGTGTGTGTGTGTGAAGCACCAAAAACAAGGTTTGCCTCCAGTTTCTAAGTGGCCATGTGACTTCCTCTCAGCTTCTGCACTTCATTTGATCGTACAGGAGCCACTGCAGCATTGTGTTCCTCTGCTTCAACACACACACATTGACAGAGACACCAAACTCTGAGCCGGTACAGACTGTTTGTTCAGAGACCGCTCCGGACCAGAAGAGAGGAAAATGTTGAGGCGAAGGCCTTCCAATGCCTCGGAGAAGGAGCAGGTGCAGAAGAAGAAGGTAAGATGATTGGTTGTGTTATTTTTTGTTTTTTTTATTAGATTAGATTAGATTCAACTTTATTGTTATTACACAGCGCAGGGCAACAAGATGCAGTTTAGCATCTAGAGAGAAGTAAAAAAACAAAAAAAAAACAAAAAGAGCAGCAGTGCAGGTGTAATAATGAATAATAATCAACAAATTGACAGTATAAATAAGCTGACAGTATTTTGGGGGGGTTGTTATGGAAAGTTTAAAGCAGTGAAACCTCCATATGTGACAGTTTTAAGGCTGCGTACTGTAACTTGTTCATCAGCTGATTTTTATCTTACAACATCACATATTTTTTGCTTGTTTTTTTGGGGGGTTTTTTGCACGTCACTCAGATGCAGAATATGTGCACAAGACACCACACACACAAGTTAGAGCTTGGTATTATCCCGATGTATAAAACAGTTAGTTTATTAGGTCTGCTTCGACGGCGCTTTAACTTTGTACCCATTTTGCAAAAGTATAGTTCCTCTATTCCAGCGAGTGAATCATCTCTGCAGATGTAGCTTGACTCAGACCAAGCGGTTTTGTGGCTTCAGGCTGTCTCTACATTGGCCGCTACGTGAACACGGTCGCCTACGCTCGACACCAGAGCCTTATTTTCCATCTTCATCTCCTGCCGTGGTCTACATCACACCTTCTCTTCACCCATCTCATTGTTCTCACCAGTGATCCACACATTATTCATTTCATTATTTGAGGTGGGGGCAGGGGGGCATAAACACCAGACGTTTGTTTCACAGTAGCGTCGTATGAAAGGTCACTGACCTCACCACTGCACCGGTGTTTTCAATTTTTCTGGCTCGATGCATAAGAACGCAGCTGAAAGGATCTGTGCAATGATTGGCTAGCAACCGTTGCTCAAGCTGTGCCTATTTCCTGTGGTTTCAACTAAAAAGTCAAGGAACTGAAATGAGTGTTTATTATGGTGACATTTATGGCAAATTATTCTGAACTTTTTAGTCTTTCACTGAAGCAAGAGCGAAAAGTTGTGAAAATTATGCAAAAGCAGTAAAAAAAAATCTGTGGGTTTGAAAAAAATGCTTAACTTTTGCAGGTTATTTAATCTGCAACAGACAGTTTCGAACCAGTCAGACTGAAACTACAGACATGCATCTGTACGAGTAGATTTTTTTCGGGCACGGTTGTTTCAGTTCAGTAATTGAACCTGCACTTATGATGATATTGTGTGACGTGTATTTATGTGTTTTAGTGTGATGCATTATTATTATTATTATTACTATAATTACTATAATTATTATGTGTGTATTTATATGAGAGACACACAAAAACCACAAAGAACACATAACAAATTAAAACCAAGACTAAATTAAACGATGAGGTGGATTTAGAGCCAATAATGTCATAGTTTGAAAAATGAACGTACACATTTGTAAATACATAAGTTGTAGTTGCAAGAATTGTTTAGACTGAAAAACATTGTGTTAACCATCCATAAAAGAGCTTTAACCCTTTCGTGCATGAATTATGATAACCAACTTCAGGATCTTTTTGTCATCTGTAACATTGAAACGCATTCATATAAGAGAAAGCTACTTTAAAATAGATGTTCCACTGTAGTTACAATTATGCATGAAAGGGTTAAAATACACCAGTTAGATTTATTCATATCTGTGTGTGTCTGATTTTGTTGATTTTTTACATTTTGTTGATTGAACATTACTCTTCGCAGTTATTATTATGGATCAAACTATTTATTGCCAAAATTCTGTCATGACACCCCATTGTTTTCCTCTCGTCTATATTTATAAATATTTCCATGAGCAGATTCAGAACCATCTGCATCAAACACATGCAGACATTCTGTGACCCAGACTGACGATCGCTTTAGCTGCGATAGTGTGAGGAGAGCCCTGGACAGTTACTGCCTTCTGAGAAATCTCACCACAGATTCATACCGTTCACACACACTGGCTGATAACAACATGGTGTGTGAGCGCGAGATTGGAGTTGTTCGAAAACCAAAAAACAACCAGCTGACACATACTGTAGTTGGAGTTCAGTGACGCCTTTTTGGACTTTTTTACCTCTTTTCTCCATGTTTTAAAACTCTTCATTTGTTCTGAGTTATTGGTGATGTGCTATTTAATTTAAATGAAATCCGCTGTGTGTTTTCAGCTCACCCTGCAGAGATCAAGCAGCTTCAAGGACTTCATGAAACACAAACCCACATCTCCTGTGGTGCCAGAGAAAGAGTTCAACTTGGAGGAGACTGTAAGTTGTCCTGGAAACGTTTGACTTTTGGAGGCGAACAAAGACGGTTCTTAAATGGTCAATGCCTTTTCAGTATATTTATTATTTATTTGGAGCTCCAAAGGATACATGTGTACAGAGTCATGCGGTCTGTATGAGGAGTACACCTAGACAGTTACCAGGGCTCTTCAATGCTTGAAGTTCCTTTGTCAGGAGTGAGAGGTCAGAGGTCAGGGGTGTCATTTCACACTCATTTCAGTTCAGGGGCCACTTTCAAGTAAATCAAGTGATCTGAAGTGGGCCGAACCAGTAAAATAATAACATAATAATGTACAAATAATGTCAACTCCCAACTTTTCTCAATGTTTTAGACTAAAAAAAGGAAAATTACATGATGAAAATGTTTATGTCTAAGAACTGTCCTCCAAAAAGCAACGTGAATAAACAAGCAAACTGAAAAGATACATGTCATTTTAACCCTATTATGCTTCAGTTTATCATTGACACATGTAGATTATAACTGACAGATAACATTTAGTAACAGACTGAATATGGTTAAAATTGTACATGTCTTCAGTCATACAAGGTTGTACATAATGTGTATGTTGAGGTTATTCACATTTTTCGCAAAATTATACTTGTTTTTACTGTAAATGCAAGGTAATGTTTGGAGCTGTGAGTATTTGTAGGTCATTATGGTCTGTATTGTACTGGTCTGACTCACTGGAGATTGAATTGGTCTGAATGTGGAACCTGAACTATTATTATTGCCAATATCTTCAGTGTCATTTTAGCATTGCACAGATTCTTCCCAAGGGCCAGACTGGACCCTTTGGCGGACCAGATTTGGTCCCCGGGCCACATGTTGCCACCTGTGTCATAGGTGATTAAAGGGAACAAATGAGATAAAGGAATGTGTGGAGTTAGGAAAGCAGACAATGGGAGACACCTGGGTGAAGGGGTTTATTGAATTGAATTGAATATACCTTTATTCGTCCTGCGAGGGGAAATTTCACGCACATCAGCATAAAAGAACAGAAAAAAAGAACAGAGCAGAACAGATACACAACAAATTGAATTCTTGCACAGCATGGATTTTTTTTTATACATGATTGAAGTCTCAGAGATGATAACAATAGCGAGGGGCTCTGAATGCGTTCATCCGAGCAGAGACAAAGTGAATGTCCTCACAGCCACCGTTAGCATAGCGCTCTCAGCTGCTAACCGCTAACAGTTCAAACGTTGCCGTTTTCTAACTGCAAACACAGATCACATCCGTCACTCGCTCACTCACAAGCATCTCCCTCCTCCTCCTTCGGTCTACTCTCCCCAGTAGAAAACCAACCAAAAAATGAAAGATACTACATGAAAATATATTGTGATGAAGGTCGCGGAGGACACGCTCTGTGTGGGTTTTACACTCACTGTAGGAAAATGTAGGATTTGAAGGACTGACGGTCCATTCCCACAGTTGTACACAAGGTTTTGTGGGCGAATGTGGCCTTGGTGTTGCTACCTGTCGTTCTGCGTCGTTTGTCATCTCTCAGGGTAAACTGAATGAAGCTTTATTACATTACAGTAAGGTTTATTCTTAATCTGGACATAAAAGTAAATCAACATAAAGTGGTGATTAGTCACGGCTTTGCGCACTCGGTCTCCGCTATAAAATAGTTTGCACAATCAGCTTCAGTGTAGCAAATCTCGTCGTCACCAAAACATTAATTCCAGAATATGAACTTCAACATATTGGTTTAAAGTGGTGACCGTGGTACACTCTACATGTCTGAATAATCACCTGTAATATTTCAGCGACATTTTATCATTCTTTTATTGTATTGTGCGGGAGAAACCACGTCCTTTGACCTACTGGGAGCATCCCTCATGGAAACTGAATAACTTCCACTTCCGGCAGCCAGATGAAGATGCTTTGCTACCTAATTAATAATGTGAATGTCAACTACAAGTATAAGTTTATGACTTGGTTACAGTTACAGTACAGTTCCAACAGTTTTGTCAAAAATTAAAATGTCCTTCCATTGAAAGTTGCATAACAAAGTTCAGCTCATTGCTTTTGTCTCATAAAACATAAAAACACACACACAGTGTGTCATTGTTTCCAGAAGTAGAAGTACTTGTTCTTGTACTGGACTTCCTATGTGCTATGTCCTACAACTATGTTATCATATTGTTCACGACCCATTCAACATCAACCGTCAGGACAGAAGTGATCTGTTCCTGAACTGGCACTCGACTGCACACGTGTCCACTAGCAACGCCTCCTGAACTCACAGAACTCTAACTTCCCAATACAAATAGAAGACAGACATAGCGGAGAGGAGAGGAAGTAAGTACAACGGCGTGTTGCACTGAGCCCAGATGACAGCGGCTCTCAGACAGGATATCCTGCTGCGAGGTGTTCAAGTACAGATCCTTAGCTTCCACATAACAGCCAAACCTGCCACCAAATCACACACAAAGGGAAACTAATTGGTATTTTTCATTCTAGAGTTTGTCTACAAATTTACCTGAATGTTTTTCAGTCAGATATTCCCCCCCATATCGAACTAGATTTAATCAATAAGACGCTAAATCAGCAGATAATTGTTCCCTATTTTAACCCTTTAACACCTGACTCGTCACCACTGACACACCCTGCGTATATGCAGCATGAATAGATGGAACTATTTCACCATTTATGCAATTTAAAAAAAAAAAACAACATATGTCGGCATATGTCTCTCCGTGACTCATCCGGTTCACTTACTTATGTGCTTTTTGTATTGTTTTGTTTGTTGTGTTTTGTCTCTTGTGGCTGATCCTGCCATTGTGGGTCGGGAGTGTTGTCTTGTAGTGTATGAATGTACTGTAACTGTAATATTGAATGATGAAAAATCAAAATAAAATCTTAAAAATTCCAACAGTTCCTGAAACCTAAGACTGTTGAACTTTAGAGATTTTTTGAGGATTACAGTAATTTCACTCATGTCTGGAATAGAAGCAGGAGACAGGGCCACTTTAGCAACATTATAATATGCAGGTAACTGTAAATATTTGCTAGATTTTGAAAGGAAATTCTGGAAAAGAAGGTTATCTGGAAAAATGGGTAAGCAGACTTAATCATGGTGTGTTTTCTAAATTTTTATTGTCAAAATAATAGGAGGCTCAGGCTTTAAAGGGTTACAGATTGTTTGCATCCTATTTTTTACACATGTATTTCCTTAACACTATTTGATTATACTTTTTTTTTTTTGCTAAATGTGTGACTTCTGTCTGGAGCATCATGCTAATTTCAACACTTCACAGTTGTACCACAAATTGAGGAAGAGGTTTAAAATAAATAGTTCATCAAATGTTCAGAGGAACAAGTAGTTCACTACTTCAACACTTCACTACTACTTCAACCCGTCCGTTCATGAATTATGATAACCTATTTCAGGATTTTTTGTCAACTGTGACATTAAGACTCATTCATATCAGAGCAAACTGTCCTCCGTAGTGACCAATATGCATGAAAGGGTTAATACTCATTCATGTAAGAGAAAACTACTTTAAGATGGCTATTACACTATAGTGACCACTATGGATGAAAGGGTTGAAGTTGTTTTCTCTTATATGAATGAGTCTTAATGTCACACTTGACAAAAAATCCTGAAGCAGGTTATCATAATTCATGCATGAAAGGGTTAAAGGGCACTGACTGTCATTGAACGCAACAGACAAAGAGAGTCCAACACAACATGCACGAATGACTTTTCTGTTTTGTTTTTCATTTGCATTTTACACAGGTTTCACCCCCAGCGTTCAAAACTGTCTCAGGGAACATCTGCCGCAACACAAATGCAACAAAAAGAATTAAACATCATAGCTTTTATTACTGAACACACAGTCCACATTGAGTTCAACGCCATTAGAAACCTATGTGTAAGCACCTGGCTGCAAAGAGGAGGGATGGGTGTATGTGCATGTGAGTTTGTGGTTAGCGTGTGTGTGTGTGTGTGTGTGTGTGTGTGTGTGGGTGTGTGTGTGTGTGGTGTGTGTCCGTGTGTGCGTGTGTGTGTGTGTGTGCTTCTGTGCCATCACCACAGATAGATTTTAGTTTCTGTGGGTGAGAAGTAAAGCTTTGTCTGACATTAATGCCACACAGAATCATCACTAGAGAAGTTATGCTGAAGGCTTTTACTGCATTTTTAACTTTTACTTAAGCATCGTATCTTTCTTCTTGATTAGATTAGATCAGATTAAATTGGATTCCATTAGATGTAAACTGCACACATCCTAGTGTCATTGATGTCAGACACGATGGCCAATATTTTCCACTAAAGTATGTGTATGTTGTTGTTCCTTTGATCTCAGGTGCCTGAAGGCGTCGCAGCGGACGAAGTGGTGAAAAGCGGCAGCAAACTGGGCAAGAAATGGCGCAACGTCATCTCACGTACAATGACGCGCAAAACCTCCAAGATGGTGCAAAAGGCTCTGGCAGAGGAAGGAGTGAGTCCTGCTCAGTGAAGTGACATTAATGTAGCAGCCAATGATAAACATCACACAACTATTACACCGAATTACACCAAATCTTACAAATAATGCAGGTGTAAACTTTAAAACCGTGTGTGTATTGTCAGACGCTAAGAAACGTGTTCTGTATCACAAGTTAAAGTCCTTCCTTCAAAGTGTTGAGCTAAAGTATTATCAGAATCAGAAGTCAGAGTCAGAATACTTCATTCATTCCGAGAGAAACACTTGTCTTTACAGGTGCTCCATGCATCAGTATCAAGTTATAGAACATATAAAAACTGGGAAAAAGTAACACGTGGGGGGTGGCTGTGCCTCAGGCAGTAGAGCAGGTCGTTCAATAGCCAAAGGGTTGGTCTTTTTGTGTCTCACTGTGTATTTGGGCAAGACACTGAATGAACGTATGAATGAACGTCAATGATTAGCCTTGCAGGGTTATCCCCGCCTTCACTTTGAGTATCTGGAATAAACTCCATCAATCAGTTTTAGACACATTGTTGTAGGTTGATTGTGTAGTACAGCATCATTCCATATGAGCATGTCATACATCTGACAGGAAAACGTAGGACCAATAAAAAAAAAAAAAAAAGCACCAGACGCATTTTAAATTTGTAGGAGTAACTATACTAAATTGTTGTAACATCAAATACACATAAAGTCTGAGTACTTTTAATATTTACTTGGCCTCTGCTGCTGCTGCTTTTTGGACTGATAAGAATGTGACCTAAAACTCTTGAAAAAGGAACAAGCACTTGGTGCTGATGTTGCTGAAACAGTGACTCTGTCGCCCCTTGCTGGATAAGTCTGTGTATAGATCAATTTTCAACAAACGAAGGACGTCTAGTGTGTGTTTTTGCAGGTTCTATCTCAACACTGTCCTCCACCTCCACTGGGAAGTTCATAGTACCACCCTGTAATAATGCATATTTATCTCAGATCATCATGGGAGAATCATGAATAATCATCGAATTTATCATGACTCAGTTTAATGTTTAATGTATGAATAAATCTGTCATGAGTTCCTGATCATCATCAATTAACCATCGCTAGGTCTCTGAGGCTGTGTGTGCTACGATTAACATCTGTAAGAACAACACTAATACTTATAATATCGCTGCTTTTAAAAAAAAAAATCAAGCTAACAACAAATAAAATGTTTAGAATCACTGAACACACACCAACATGCTCCATTACACAGATAATTAAATTAAAGCCACAGTGATTACATTATTTAATTAGTTTGTTAGCTCATGGTGATCAACATGAATTCACAACAAATCTTGGATTAATGGTCTTTTTAAATACAAGGGTTAAATAATACTGTCCTCATAATAAACTGGTGTATGAGGATGTATTTTAGTGACCAGAGAAAATATGTCTAAATGTTTACTTTAAAGGTCACGTTAAGAAGGTAAGACAAACACATTAATGCAAATGAACTGTAAGTTAATGAGCATCAACATTATGTAGAAGCATCAGCACCAATTTAGCATTCAGTAAACAATCATTATTTTATTAGTTTTGTCACTGTTTTGACGCATGATAATAATGATGATTGTTAATATTATTGTGGTGATGTCTAATATTTTCTAACATTCGGGTCCGGACAACATGTTCATTTATATATTATAATCCAAACTGTTTTTCTAACTGTTTTTTATATTTGATTTATATATATATAAATATATATATATATGTCTGTATGTGTAACAGTTACATATAATTCCACTGATTGTCACACTTGTGGCGTTTATATCATTTGTCATCAGTTTGTATCAAGACAATTACCATGTCTATTTGAACCCGGTGTGACTAAACCCACCTCGTTGTGTCTCCAGGGTGAGAGTGGTGAGGAGTTGTCTCCCGTCTCCCCAGACTTCCTCCCAGATCTGATTGCAGGACAGAGGACGTCCGTGTGTTCCACGGGGTCAGAGGACACAGCACCCAGCCCTGTCAGCCGCCAGCTCTCTGGCAGTACGTCCCTGTGCATTCAACTCTTTCATGCATCATGGTCACTATAGTGAACATCTACTTTAAAGTAGTTTTCTCTTGTATGAATGAGAATGAACCCTTTCATGCATAGTGGTCACTACAGGGGAACAGCTATTTTAATGTTGATTTCTCTAATATGAATGAGTCACCCTGTAACACACAACCACAGCAACCCCTGTTTGTGACACCCACCCTATCTGGTGTGTGTGTGTGTGTGTGTGTGTATGTGTGTAGGTAGTGACAGACAGAGCCTGGACAGTGGGTACTGTCAGAGGGACAGTATGAGGCTGGACGAGAGCATCAGCTCCAGCTATAATGGACCCTTCTGTGGCCGAGCCCTGGTGCACACCGACTTCACCCCCAGTCCTTATGACGTTGAGTCCCTCAAACTCCAAGTGAGTCTCATTGGCAGTTTGCGCGCGCGTGTGTGTGTATGTGTGTGTGTGTGTGTGTGTGTGTGTGTGTGTGGTGTCTTGTCATGTTGTCCTTGGTCCACAGCTTCCCTTGGTTT
>JAPTHA010000002.1:8262454-8276422 GCA_029814585.1 Gymnapogon annona
AGATAGATAGATAGATAGATAGATAGATAGATAGATAGATAGATAGATAGATAGATAGATAGATAGATAGATTAGAATTTACATTCACCTGAAGAGCATCTTGTATCTCACCATGTTGATGCCTTATGTTAACATGTCGACAACAAAACTTCTTATCTTCAGTCAAATACATCTAAAAAGGTGCGACATTAACACCTAAATTCTTCATATCCTTCCATTGTCCATTCCACTCTACATAGTTGACAGATGCCAGATATATATTATTTTACTTCTTCATCACTTTATAATGTTTTCGGCCCGACGCTGTACTTCCCTCTTTTTTTTCTAACATACAATTTGTAGTCGACGCTGACACTGTGCAGACTAACTTCACTCTGGTTGACCCTGAAGCACTGGAGTGAAGCTGAAGAGCACAAAGGGCGGGGGGGGTATTTTAGTTTGCTGCAGATATAGGTCGACATTGTGCCCCAAGGTGCATGTGTACTGCATGGTGTTGCAGACGCCGCTGACAGAGCCAGCGTCTTCCTATGGGAGACCAGATTCTGCAACAACACTCAAGGTGCCTTCTGTTGCCCCCACTTTCCACCATTTTTATCGCAATGTTTCCCCCTTATTATTTTTTTTCTATTTTTTTTCCCATCTCACCCGTTCTCGCTCTCACTCCTTCTTCCTCTGTGCCCACGCCAGTATTTTTGGCATGGCGCCTGGTCCCTGCAGGTATCGATGCATCTATTATTAGGCCAATCACAGATATTGAAGCGGCTGGGCTGACAGCCATTGTTTCAACTGCTGGAGCAACATTATACTGGAGGTGCACATTGCAGAGCTTCATTACTGATTAAATGAAAAAAAAGGAGAAAAAAAAGGAGGCCAAGCATCCCAGAGGAAAGAAAAAGGAGGAATAATAAATTAATCATTACAAGAAAGTATAAGCGTGTGCAGTAGCTTTCAGCCATCTCCAGCCTCCCGCTGCCGCCGCCACCGCACTCTGCTTCACATCAGAGCCTCTGCAGTCAGATCTGGGGTAACAAAGCCTCCAATAAAGTATACACACTGTTATAGCTGTATGCACACACAACACAAATTAATCCCTCTGTGAATTCACGCTCCTCCGCTCGTCATCTGCTCAACATCAGCCTGAACGCTTGTGTCTGGGCGGCGACTAAATAATAGGCTCACGCAATCAATACTTTTTTCCTCATTTAGCTTCCATTCGTCTATTTGAGATACAGTCATCAGCCAATCCGGTTTTATCATCGGCTATATTAAGAATAGCAGCCATTCTTGCAGGTTTTTATATCATCCCGTTGAGAGGAATCCAACTGCTGCCATTAGCATTCAGAGTATTACCAGCCAATTTGTCATATGCTCACACTCTGCAGAATAAAACTGCTCCTGCTGCTTTCTGCCAGTGTCGTGGTCTCAATGCGGGTGAACTGGATTAAAAATAGAGTGATTTAATCGCTGAAATGCAGACAAACAGATCTGGCAGACACCTTGAATACTCCTCTCATTTATATGAATTCACATGTCCTAAAAGGTGCAATATGTCAAATTCGGGAAATGCTTAAAGTTTCAGTATTCCATTTTTTTTTTTGTCTTTTGTTTTAGTGTGCAATATTTCAGCATATTAACAGTATAAGATGACGTTACTGCATTTAGTCTTTATCTGTGTTTTCAGGTTGTAGAATGTCTGCCCTGTTGTTTTCAGAAAGGTAGGGTTTAAATACCGCTTTAAAAACAGCTGCAATCACCAAATACTGGAAAAAACCTTATCACTGTGTATGTGTGAGTGTGTGTGTGTGTATACGTACACACAAACATATATATGTATATATATATATATATATATGTACATATATATGTGTGTGTGTGTGTGTTTGTATCGCTCCAATATCCCATTTAATATCCCATAATATCACATTTCATTTAAGTTGTAAAGTATGCTGTTTAAACACGTGTACTTAGACTATTGTAAATGCATAACTGTTTTCACACTGTCAATAACACCACATGGGGCACAGTCAGTAGAGTAGGAGGAATCAACTAAGCAACAAACTATCCGATAGTTGATAGTCACAATGAGATGATATCAATAATACTTCACTTATAAATAAGGAAGAATGTTGTGCTTGTAATTGGTAGATGGATTACAACCACATTCAACTGAGATAAAACCAGCCTTTCTTGCCCCTAGTGTTGATGAAACCGGTCCTCGCATTAATCTGATTCAGGAATGAAGCTAAATTTGAAGATTTTTTAAAAAATGTAATATAAGTACAGGATTTCGCCAGTGGTCGAAACGTGAACTGCAGTGTGTTGCTCACACACACATACAATCATGTCTCCACATAGAGAGTGTGTGTTGTTGACACACTCCGCAGCACACACATCTGATCTTTTCCTGGCAACTATAACCCACATCCTCTACACAGAAATACACCTGCACGTCATGATGTCATCAAAGTAGGCAGCGACGGTTCCTCTTTTTTAACATGAATTACAATCCATATATTAAAAAAAAAGCCATGAATAGATTAGTTGTAGATTTCGTGTTATTGATAAACTAATACTGTTTAAGTCCAGACTGAAAACTACTCTGTTCAACTGTGCATATAACAAATACACTCTTCTCTTTTAATTTCTTTTGAATTTATCATTATTTATGTTTTATTAATTATGTTTTAAATATAATCGTGGTTTGTCAAATTGCATGGCGTGTGTGCATTGTGCTACACATATACATTTGCTTTGGCTTATGCACTGTAACTTAAACATAACCAGTCTATGCCCCATTATGGTTTACTTTTGTTTCTTACACGCTTAATGCTATTCCTTTTGTTTGAAGTGAGTTCTTTTTTTTCTCTTCTCTAGTTCAGCATTGTTTAATGAGCTCAGTTTGCCAGTACTCTGCCCTTCAGCATCTGATCAAAGTGGCGCTGTTGTCACGGAAACAGCTCCCCGGACTTAGAAATTGCCATGTTTACATCCAAGACAAGCATGTTTATCTTTCCAGCCATGTGAAGCCCATGCTGCTCGTTGGACACATTACACTCGTCCCCAAAAATGTACTTAATAATCACTGTGCACCAGCATGTGCGTGTGTTTTAAAGTCTTATGACACCACATGCGATAAATAAGAGATAGATATAAGAGACAGTGTTCTCAGGAAATGGAAGGAGACTGTGCTGTTTGAGCTTTCACAGGTCGCGGTTCATTTGGAGAGTGAAGACAGTGTGAAACCTAAACCGGCTACACTCATGATCGTGACTAACTGTAATCGGTTTGGCCCATTTTCTATTATGGGAGAGCTCAGTGCATTATTCGCAGTTATTATTGTTGATCATCCTGTTCTTTTTTTAGCGTTTTCATTCACCTCCTTGAGGATTAAACCCATTTGTTTGTGCTTAACCAAATATTCTGAGCTATGAATCCACCAGCGTGTAAGCTCTCTTATATTGATTTCTACTTTTGAACTACTTTCAGCTCTGTGCTCATATTTTATTATGCTGTTCATTTTTCAGAGATGTTGAGGAAAGCTGTGATTTATAAAAAAAAATTGAAACGGGCATGATGGTGATTCCAAGGCGATTTACAAAACCGTGATAAACTTAAGATTGCGTAATTTGCATCAGTGGTTTTTAATTTGACTGTTTTTCATTATTAATTGGTCATATTTTAGCCAATTCAAACGATATACTGTATATTTAACATGTTTTATTGAATTGTAAGTTGGCTGTTTTTTTTTCCAGATCTCAGTGTAAGAGGTGAGCATCTTGACATGAAGAGAATGCACTTACGTCCTCATTGGTGGTCTGGTTCAGAGAGATGAGGTAGGTGTGGAAGCCGGTCAGTCCCACCACTGACCACAGGGTGAAGAAACACACCAACACCTCTAGTACAGTGAGCACCAGTTAAGAAAACAGCAACAGATGCTTCCTGCCCGACACACGGTTACTGCTCAAACAGTGAACAGAAGGCACGATTATATAACATCATTAAAGTCACAGAGTATCAGGGCAGAGACAGAGGGTTCAGATCAATGTTACAGTTTACGAACAATGCATTTGAAGATTTACTTGAGCTCTGGGCGCCCTGTTACAGCCAATAACAAAGTGTCTGTGATGGGTTTGGTTTTCCTTGTGAAAGGATATGTTCCAGGAGTTTCTTTTAAAGTGTTCAGGAAGCCGTTATCCACTGAGCCTGTGAACAGACACAAAGAGAGAAAGGAATTTTATTAAATATCCTGCTGTTTCCTTATTCATTTTCACACAACTATTGCACATTACTGGCATAACTAAGATAACACGTCTGGAGTGAATTATTCCGACTAGAAACGCAGCTTCTATTCACTGTGTTGTAAAACAAGGGGGCAAGTGTATGAAAAGCTGAAATTTAATAGAGCACATCCAGTACTCGGGCACTGTAATCCAATATAGGCTTTGATTATAATAAAAATACACTGTATGGTTGATCACTTTCTGAGACTTTGTATTCATAGTTGTAATAAGTGTACATCTAAATTCCTACGCTCCTAAATGCATCACTCCTCACAAGTTAATCCTGCTTTTTGTGATAACGATCGTGACTCATATGTAATAATAATAAATAATAATAAACTTTATTTGTATAGCGCCTTTCATACAAGAATTGCAGCCCAATGTGCTTCACATTACTTAAATATTTACAAAAAATAAAATACTATTTTGATAAAAAGACTTAATACAGGGGTGAAATAAGAAATACATTAATATTTGACTGCACACTAATTAATAAAAGTTAAAGAAGATAAAAGTAAACTAAATAAAGGGAAATTTCAACAAAATTCCATTAAACAGGCATACATACAATTATAAAACGTCAATAAAATGGAATAAAAACAGTGCACGTTCGGGGTTAGTGTTTGCAACCCCCTTTTTAGAGATGTCATTAATTGAAGTCCTTACTAGTAAGATATTTGAGGTATTTTTTAGAACTTAACTTTACTTAAAGACTAGTGATATGATAGACTCGTGATACTCTCATGTTCACATTCAATCATTCATTCATCTTCTGAACCCACTTTATCCTTTGCAGGGTCACAGGGGTCATTGGAACCTATCCCAGATACTCAAGGCCGAAGGTGGGGGGGGGGGGGACAGGACTGTCACCAGTTCATTACAGACTCTCATGTTCACTTTCCACAATATTAAATCATTTGAAGTCTCTGGTGTGACTACATGGTTTCCATCTGTTTACACATTTGACCTTCCACTGTGTTTTCATGCTTTCGGTGCTTCAACGTGTTGCTGAGGCGACACTGAGGTACTCACGCATAGCCACATGGACAATGTCGAAGGTGAAGATGTAGATGGTGAGCAGAGACAGCGACAGGGTGAACAGGTAGAAGTATCGGTAGTTTCTCTTGCCCACACAGTTGCCCACCCACGGACAGTGGTGATCGAAGCGGTCTGCGGACGAGAGACAGACGTGACAATCAATCAAAACAGGCTGAAGGCTGGACAGCAAGATCTTTACAAAACAGCCGATATGAGTCTGAAAATCAAACAAGTGTTAAAAATACACCAGCAAAGCATTAGCTGCAGCCATTTCCTCAGACAGACCGTAGGCTAAATATAGACATTTTATGTTTTTTCCAGCGTCTCTTCTGTTGAAGCAGAGAGTGATGAAAGGCAGGTCGGTTCAAACGGACAACAGAAATAAACATTTCATTCTTTTTTTATGCTTTTCTCTACACCAGATGCTGCTGCACCCAGATAATGAGGTTTTACACGAATGCAAACACATTGACTCTTTGTAGTGAGACAATTGCCTTTTCCGCAGGTTTTATGAAGAGCTGGTGCAGGTGGAAAGTTTCATTGAATTGGGTGCTCCATGATTCTCTACAGAAGGTCAAATTTAGAGGTCAGAACAACATCTGGATGCTCCTGATGAAAATGATATAGCCAATCACCTAATTGAACACAGACTAGTCAATTAGAAATACTAGTTTACTGCATTTTCTTGTATCTTTGCCTTTTTTTTTTTTTTACTCTTTTTCACAAAAATATTTAGTGTATATGTAACAAGATGTCATTTACGTTGTATATTATAATTACAAAAAATCTGTTCATTTGATTTTCATTTGTTTTAGTTAATACCTGACAGGTCAGGCTTCCAAGTCACTAAAGGGAAGTTTTCATTTCAGCCTACGGGTACTTTATCATGTGACAACGTCTGTTATATTTACTCTTTTTGTGCCATTACCTCTTCCCTAATGTTCGGACTTTGATGAGAGAGGTAGGCTATTTTGCAGTCGGGGAAAATTTTTGTTTTAACTTAGTTAATTCATCTTTTTCCATTCATTGCCTAACTCCAATTTAATGAATGATGATTGTAACGCGGGGGAATGCTTTTGTGTTTTGTTTAATTGGTGCAGGAATATAATTTGTGTTCGGTACTGACTGGAGGTCTATGTTTTTACGCTTTCATCAGAATCCATACAAATATAATAGGAAATTGCCTCCTAACTCGTTCCTTTCCATATTGTACTTTCATCTTTTAAACCCTCAAAGACTATCAGTTGTTTACCAGTGACTGTAACGGGAGTGAGGTCACACACAAAACCAAGGGTCACCAACCTTTCTGAAACTGAGAGCTACTTCTTGACTACCAATTGATACGCAGGGCTACCAGTTTTTATACACACTTCTGAAATAACCACTATCGCACAATTGATCATGTTAATGATTGCTCACAATAATTATCAAAGATGATTTAACAAGGCAGGAATTAATATATATATATACAGATAAATATCATATGCAACACTTTATTTCAATAAATCTCTGTAAATACTTCCATTATCAAATGATCATTTCTACAGTGTTTTCAATGTTTACAATTTTGACAACGTCCATTTTAAATGTTAACAACTCGTTTTAAGGGTTTGGTGATTTAAAACAAATTGACAATTGAAAAAAATGGCAAAATAAGTAAACCATTTCGATCAGTTGCATTGTTTTGCGCATGCGATTCCTTCCTTCCAAGACTGTGAAGATGAGGACAGGTAAGGTGCACTGCTGTGTCATGCTTGGAATACTTGTGTGTACGTGTGTGTGTGTGTGTGTGTTTCTACAGTCGATGAACAAAGAGAAACCAGTGTTCAGAGTGACTGAGCGTTTATTCCCTCACTGAGCCTCCACAGTCTCCACTCGTATCACCTGTGAGCCTGCACCACCTTCAAAAGCATTCTTCAGAAGAAGAGAGACAAGTCACAAGTTGATCACAGGGATCATTCACACACATTCATACACCAGTGCAGGGACACTGGAGGCAAGGTGGGTGAAGTGTCTTGCCCAAGGACACAACAGCACATGACCAGAGAGCTGGAATCGGACCGCCAACACTTCAGTTACCAGACAAACTGCTCTACCACGCGAGCCACGGCCACCCCAATATTTATAAATCTATGAAGTTGAAATAATTTCATCAGTCTGACAAATGAGCGTAGGGAGGACGACAAGGTTGTGACACCAGCAATAAGCGAGCTATTTTTCCACACTTCATAAAAACGTCACTCGCCTTTCTGTTTCTGAATAACTGAAACTTTTTTTTATCTCATTACAGTCTTTCAGATCACACAGTGTGTCTTTACCGACGCAGTTGTCGCAGATGCTGCAGTGAGACGCTCGAGGCGGCCGGAATATCTTGCAGGTATAGCAGTACTTCAGTTTGACAATCTGGTTGTTGATCTGGACGTTGCGGATCCGAGGCGGCGGTCGCTGACCAGCAGGGACATTCCCATTGGCAGCCTCTGCAGAAGCAAAGCACATCGGTAATGTTAAGACACACTCCAAATAACCTATTGGATGCAAAAAAGAAGGGGGATGTTTTATAAGATATGGCAACCATTCTTAAACTACATGGAAAATTTGACAGCACACTACATTGGTTCAGCTCTATATACCTGAGCAGGGCTTGTAGGACTTAGGAGGTGTGAGGTGGACAAATGTCTCTCTGTGACTCATGCGGTTCACTTATTGAGAGTTTTGTTTTGTTTGGCTGACTCTGATCCTGCCATTATGGGTCAGGAGTGTTGTCTTGTGGTGTATGAATGTAACTGTAATATATTGTCAGATGAAAAATCCAAATAAAATATTATTAATAAAAAAAGACAGCCGCACATGCTGTCATTCTACACTAATGCTGCTATTCTTCCTTTTTCCCTTCTTACATTGTACCTTTTATCTGCACCTTGCACTGCACCTCAACAACTTACCTTGTACTGGTTACACTCTGTTATAATCGAATTGAATATGCCTTTATTAGTCCCCAGAGGGGAAATTTCAAAATGTGAGAATGCTAATGTGAGAACTCTTGTGTATAATGTACATGTACATGTTCACTGTATGTCCCCACCTTGTATTTGTTGTTGCTTTTTTTGCACTCTTATATGCTATATGTTGTGTGTTATAAATACTCTTGCACATTTCGGAGTATGGAGAAACGCAATTTCGATCCTCTATGTAATCATGTGTTGCCTGAACTGATTGCCAATAAAGTTCACTTTGACTTTGACCCAATATAATAGCATAGGCGTATAACAGTGTTTTCTTTCAGACAGTACAAAAGATGTGACACTGATAAAACACCAGACCAAAATGACACATCAATCAACCCCACGAAAGTCAGTGAACGACAATAACAGTTCAACGAACAATTTATGACAGCGTTTTTCCTCACCACCGAGGCGTCGACCAAAATTTAAAGCGTCACTGTAATGAAGTGCCTCTTCCCCCAGTTGAATTCTCAACTCATGTCGAGGGTTTTTTTTTCTGCAATGCAGTCACATTTTGTTAGATACACACCATTTTCTAGGTTGTCTGGATCTTTCCGATTATGTTTCACAGTAGGAGTTTAAGAGATTAGGGTGGTGGGCTAATGAGGAGGCTGGTGCCTGGAAATGTAGCATTAATGCGCTGCAGTGGATGAACATGGCCCTGAATGGAAAAGAACAGCATTGGTCACGTGACTTCCTCTGTGTAGTCGTTAAGGGATAGTGATATGGTCAAAGTCCTCTATCATGGTTTATCATTTTACATCACAGTTCTGCTATATGTCAGTAACAGTAAGTATTGTGCATATTCAGTTAAGAAATGGTTTTAATAAGGTAACTATTCTGTACATTCAGTTAAGAAATGGTTTGAATAATTAAAAAAAAACATTTTCTGCAGGATTTGGTTGTACTTCATCTTTAAAAGACAAAACGCTGATGCTATATGAAGTGACACATCCAGACATCTGTGTGGATGTCATATGTAGCCTAATTAAAAATGACAATATTTCCACTTTTTTTCAGTGATTCCCAAATCACACTATGTTGTAAGCAGCTGTATTCATGACATCAGTTGAGATTTCATCCCTGATCTGCAAACATATATGACCATAAACAGACTACACAGACACTAAGGTGCAGCTGCTGCACTGGTGTCAGTGTTGCTTCACCTCTACTAGTCCATCATCTAAATGGTTTTCAACCTACAATACATCTCTGATATGTTTATAAACTGATTACAGGTCAGGACTGGGGTCAGATACAAAGAGGCTTCAGCTTTACTTCAGATTCACGTAATGCAGTGCTTCTCAATACTTTTCTGTTACAACCCCCCCCCCCTTAGAAAGAAGAAAACATTTGAATTATTTCTACAACATGACTATGTTATACTGTTGGAGCTCTTTGCTGTGTATATTCCACTGAATTTTCCTATTTTTATTTCTGTAACTCACATTAAATGACCTCTATAACCCCTAATAACCTCACTTTGCCTCATAAAACATCAGCCACCCTTAATAGATGATAGAAAAATGTTTGTATTTCTGTAAATACATTACATGGGTTTGTAGAAAGTGTTCTGAAAAGGGAAGAATCTCCATTAACTAAAATTGTACTTTAATCATTTGTTTCAAAGCGTCTCCAGTGTGTTCCATTTTTGCATTCGCTGTATTTGCTGTGTCATAGTTATCAGTGTGCATTAAAGATTTCAATCTGAAGGTAAAATGTATTTGATCTAAAAGCGTCATGATTCACAATGATGATGAATCCACAAAACGGTGGATTTAGAAGCTTTCAGGAAAAGCCAGCAGAGAACGAATTAATGAGTCATCACTTCCAGGGAATAAAGCCACTCCCTGGGGTCACCCACTCTGCCTGCTGGAGGTATTATATATTCCAAATTAGCATTCCCCCACAGGACTAGCCACTAACGGAAGGGATCGAGCACCGATGCTGCTGCAGCTTCATCATCACGTCTTCCACAGCTTCACAGTCAATCTCTCCCATACGATCGGCTCACACACACACACATTCATATCAACACACACTGCACCCTGACGACTATAAACCACATTGCAGAGCAGCTCTGGGTGCTGGATTTGGAGTTGTTAAATAAATGTTTTTGATTTCAGCTGCTGTAACACATGTGACCCACTTTAAGCCCTTGAGTGATGAATGTCTTGCTATTTTCGGGGGGGGAGGGGAAGGGAGGGGAGTGCTCACAGTCGTCAGGTGGAATGTGAAAAATGCAACCAAAAAGGGAAGTGTGTGACCAAAAGTAGCTCAGTTATCAGTAGAGTTTATAGGAAAGCTTCATATCCCAAAAAGGTCAATGCCAGCAAAAAATTTGTGATGGCGTGTGAGCAGTAAAACATGTTCACATACAGCTGAACACACTGACTGTGATGCATGAAAGCCAACGGGACGCAAAATGTAACATTACAGGTATTATTAAATACATGACAGTTACAAGCAACGAAGGGATTTTAGTAACAAGAAGGATAAGGAATATAAGGGAAATGCAAAACAAAGAATTTTCATTCATCCTTATTAAATAACATCCTTTTTTATTTAGATTTGTAGCCATTTTTGTAGCATCTGATCATGGACTATATGTACATGATTGAAGTGGTGGTACATTAAATACATTTTAATAATCAAATGTTATGCTGTTAGTAAAATGTCCTTTTTTAGAAACCATCAAAAAACAGTATGTAATTTCATCATTTTTTGGCTCATTAGCTGTGAAATATGAATTTCACTTGTCAACAGTGTAAATAACACTAAAACGTGACGGATTTGTAAATTTCATCTGGTCAAGTTCCTGACCTAAGTGAATATACTTTCAATGGAAAATGTCATTTTCTTTCATTCATTCATTCATTCATCTTCCAAACCTGCTGCATCCTTTGCAGGGTCGCGGGGGTCACTGGAGCCTATCCCAGCTACTCAGGGCGAAGGCAGGGGGGGGGACCCTGGACAAGTTGCCAGTTCATCGCAGGGTCATCATTCACACAGGGATGGGCAAGGTGGGTGAAGTCTTGCCAAAGGACATATGATCAGGAGAAAGTGGGAATTGAACCGCCAACCCTTCGGTTACCAGACGACTGGCTGAAACCCGAGCCACGGCCACCCCCCATTTTCTTCCATTTAAAATGTAAAATTTTAATGGAAAAAAAATGTATTCCCAATTTTGTGTGGCGGGATGCTTGGGTTGAGTTTACAGACCTCATCTAACATGTAAAAACAACAAAAAAGAATATCAGAAGGTGCCTCCTTTGTTCCTGGCAGCTTCCAAAAGTTCAAATGATGTCACTTCCTCTTTGTGGTGTCACATAGAGCAACAGTCAGTTCTTTACAGACAAAACTGGCGATTGTGATGGGGTGGTAAGACAAACAGAGGGATGCACACAAATAATACAATTTTTATCGAAAATGTTTATGTGTTGAATAAATATATTTGATGGAATAAGTCACACACTTATACTCGTGGAAATAGTAAAGGTTTGATAAAAATCTGAAATATATTTAATGAAATTTTGGATGGACTGGCGACTTGTCCAGGGTTCCCCCCTGCCTTCGCCCTTGAGTAGATGGGATAGGCTCCAGTGACCCCCGCGACCCTGCAAAGGATAAAGTGGGTTTGGAAGATGAATGAATGAATGTTACATTGGCCAATACAGACATGTGAAAATGACCACATACTCATGAAAATTATTTTAAAATACTATGTCACTCTCAAAAAATATAGTATTTACTCATATATCATATTAACAAGAATAAGGATATTAAAAGCTCTAAGCTTTAGAAATACACTTTGGCACATTTTTTGTGACTTATACACTTCACAAACGTTGTAGACCCAAATGACACTTGTTTGGTAGAATGGTCCAAATGATCTCAATATTATGTGGAGTACACTTCAAGAATAATCATTAAATTGCTCACTTTTTTACTTGCCTACAAAAACAGTGTGTATAAGTAAAAAATAAAACTGATATGTAATTGCATGTGCATTTAACAAATGGATTTAAGACTATATATGGTGTAACTTCAGAGTTATAAATTGTCCTTTAAGTTTATATCTACTACTTCATTACAAATAAACATTAAAACATATGGTGTAACGTTGGTGTCCTCAACATTAGTGAGAAGTAAATATGCAGTTAATTTGTTATAGTGACATAAAACACTGATATGTGAAAAGTAAGTCGTTTATACAGTATAATGTTTTTGGTCAAATATTAATAAATAAATAAATCATTTTGGAAAATAACATCCTGGTTTCAGCCTCTCAATTGTGTCAATCTGTTTTATTTGACAGTCTTGTCAATAATGAAATAATCTTTCATTGCAGGTGTATTACCATGGATAATGTATAATTAATCCTCCTCATTTGGCTGAAATGCACATGCTCTGCAGTCTCGGTCATTACTGTGACTCCAGAGGGTTTGTCATCGAGTCGGACCATGAGTCAGAGTCATGATGAGGGAAGCACTGGCTGCTGGTTAAAGTGTTCTCAGAGGACCATGCGCCTCAGCCTGGCTTTTACCGCTGTCCTCCGCCATCAGCCTCCATCCCGACGCCACTCGTCGGGACTTAGAGAGCGCAATTGATGGCTGAAGGACGCCGTGAATCTTGAACACAGACAAAACACAGCGAACAGGCAGAGTGACTTAGTACCTGAGACAGTAGTGTGTATAAAAACACACTACTTAGCAAGGTAAAAGACTGTTTATTTTGAATCTGAAAGGCCACGTTTGTTATTTCTAATATGGAGCGTGTTTTGAGCAGTGAAACAATAAGAGAGCGTGTGGGATTGAGCTCTGAAACCACAAACCAACAGACCAAACCTTCAGCAACTCACAGCATAACAAACATAAGCCAACAGGGCTGCTGTTGTTCACCGCCTATGTAACATGCACACTCAAGTATTAATGCCTACCAAAACCCTTTCATTTCATGTATTGTACATCACGGGCGTCGCAACACCAGAATGTAGTGCAACATGAAAAATAACAACAAAAAATTAATACAGGCATTTTAGGAAGAACACAATAAATGGAAAGGTCCATAGAGAAACAGAATTGATCAATTAAAAAAAAGAAAAAAATTTATAAAATGAAATATTCCACAATGTTTGTACATTAGCAAGCAGACACACTCTGGACTTAAATCTGACTGAGCTCAAATCGGGATTAGCAAGACTCAACATAAAGCACTTCTTCAGTTCTCAACATCCTACATATTTATCTTTAATTCATATTTCATATCAGAGCAGACATTGTACGAAGAGCAAAATTTCTCCCAGCAACATCTACATGACTCTAAGACAAAGTTTCTCCACACTGCCATTTCTATAGTAACACCAGCAAAGTATTATAGTGTTTAAATGTATTTGAAACAAGCATTTTTTTTGTATTGTCTTAATCAGTATATTGGAAATCTCTTATAATTGATTGGGTAGTCCATCTAAAAATTATTCTATAAATTTCTCCTCAGAGAAGATGAAGTTGAAAAGTTTAGAGATCATAAAATTATTGTTATTATGTTGTTGTTGTTATTATTATTATTATTCAGTGGCAGGCCGTGCATTTCAGACCTGGGCCAGCAGTGATATCCTACCCGACTTAATCCACCTCTTAAAACCATCA
>JAPTHA010000002.1:8281279-8296567 GCA_029814585.1 Gymnapogon annona
TAGCAGCAAACAATATACATAAATCTATACATACATACACACAAACATAAACCACAGCAATAAACAAACATGCATCAGTACATACACACACACCAACATACATCTATACATGCACACAAACATAATCCACAACAGTAAACAAACATACATCTATACATACACACAATTATAACCTTCTATATAATAAGCTTTTTCAGAGCTTGATGAAATAAGCCTCAACATCAGGGTAAGTCTTTGAATATGGAATGGAAAGGGGAAAATGAGTAAGTGATTGGCAACTCTTATCTTAGCAGTGACAGAGGTTTTCCAGCACCAGTCATTTCTGCTCTGATTAATAAGTTTTCTATCTAGAAACTTTGACTGCAAGACATTCTTATCCCTATCACTTTGCCCTAGTCTGGTCACTCACTTCATCACCATCTCTTTAATGTAACACTGCTAACCACAGCTTTCATCTTGAGACTCGCACATTATTATTTAATTATTATCCCATCATTTACCATGTATATAAGTGCAATATTAGTACAATGTATAGGGAATGTTTAAAATAAATCTATGGATGTAGATAGTATGTTGGCAGCTATGTGTATGTTTTTTTTTATATTTTTTTTTGCTTTTTGCTATTACATTTCCTCTGATGGAGTTAATATAGTTTCTCTTATCTTAGTAGTGGCATAAAGATGATCATTAGACACAGCCTGAAGTAAAAATAGCTTCTGAAAGCATTTTTGAACACAAGTATATAGGATGCATTCATATGAAATGTAATATGTCATATGGACTGCAGCCATTTACCTGTATCACATATCAGCAAAAACTCTGCAGATACTATTACATAAACAAGAAGCTAGGAATTATGAGTGCCCGAGCCTCTGAAAGGATCCTGACAACACTTTCTGCTATGCTGGTTGATCTTTCTGGTTTGGCTTTTCTGTGGATGTCCTCCTAATTTGGTCTTTTTTTTTCCTGATTCTTACATTGTCGTCATACAGGAAGTTTAGCCAGGAAAGTAAATGACTGTTGGCGGAGACACCTGCCTGGAGAACAAAGTCCTCCTGTTTGAGCTCGCAGTGCAGATGGGTCGAGTATGTCAGCATACCTGAGACACGCAACACCTGCAGGACTGGTCAGAGCAGTTTTCCTGCAGTGTCTTTTTGCACACTAGTGGAAACAATGAGTACAGATTAAATCAATAGAAATTTCCAAGGCTGTGGAGTGACTTTGCACTATTTAGGCAGCGAATCCAGATTGGGGGGGGGTGACCTGGGGCAGCCTGACGGTGAAGTCTAATTCCCATAATGATGACTGGTAGGTATTTGAGGCAACGCTCTATCGTTGCTTCCCATCAGGCGTCCACGTCCTTCCTGGATGTGACTGTTTCCTCTGTTGCCGAGGAGCAGGGAGGCGCTGGCACTGTAATCAGTCACACACAGGCCCGAGCAGAACACTCAATCAGCCACTCGGACCGTATGGGCAATACTTTCCAACACACAATTAAAGACATGAGGCTCACTATGCCCGAGCAGGGCTTGTAGGACTTAGGAGGTCAGAGGTCAACATATGTCTCTCTGTGACTCATGCGGTGCAATTATTTGTCTTTTTTGTTGTTTTGTTTTACCTTGTGTTTTGTGTGTTGTCTTTGATCCTGTCATTGTAGGTTGTGAATGTCACATTGTAGTGCGTGAATGTAATTGTAATATTCTCTAATGAAAAATAAAAACTATAGATATATTAAGAAAAAGTGAGGCTTAAACTTTCACACCTACTGTTTTTTCCCTTACTCAGCTTTCTGCCTCCACGTGACTGAAGTAGATCTGTCATAGGTGTATTAGTTTATGGCAGTTACTTGGCTCATCGTGATAATCGCATCCACTCAGCTAGTTTTACGACATCACTTAATGACATTGACTTGTCGACTACATGTTTTTCTACTGTCTGGTCAACATCTCTCCTCTCTTTGTACATTTGGTGAGAGATTTTATATAACTGAAGTTAAGGCAGACCAGAGATTTTCAGGGCACCTTTATATAGACCTTTGCAGCATATTTTGGTATCAGAAAAGAGTAAACAGTGTAACACATTTTAACCCTTACGTGCTGATTGGGTCAAATTTGACCCATTTTGACATTCAACGGGAATAAAAATACTCAAAAGATTCATTGTTTTATCCTGAAATGTGATTACTTTCCCTAAATTTGGGCAAAATACACAATCATTTAAATATCTGAAAATGTTATACTTTTGTACAGGCGCTCCAAATTTTTGTACATCAAGGTCGGTCCAGGAACATATTGAGATGGATTTTAGATTTATCAGTGTGGGTCAAGTGAAGGAAAACACAAGTGTTAGGGAATTATGAAAGTGTGAAACTGTTAGAGGCCAAGTTTGTGTGTATTTTTTGACGTGACAGTGGTGACAGAGTTCAAGAGTTCATTGTTTTGAGATTCCCCCATGCCCCATGGTCCCAGAGATAGACAGCTGTTGGTTTTTGAAGGGGAATATCAAAACAGTGAAAGGACTGATCGTCATGTAAATGGTGTACATAAGGAACACAAGTCATCCAGAGGTCAGAGGTCATCTGAGAGTGCCTTGAAACAGACACAAGAGCTGCACCAGCAACGTAAAACAAAAACATTATACATTTGAATCAGTTTGGGTTGGAGGGTGGTGGTGGGAGGGGAGTGGGTGGGGTATAAACGTACCTGAGCTGCCATTTTGGTGACTGTGACTGTGACTACCACTGCTTTGAATGCATTGAGTAGTTTGAAATAAGCACAATGGTTCACAG
This sequence comes from Gymnapogon annona, assembly GCA_029814585.1. Lineage (NCBI taxonomy): Eukaryota > Metazoa > Chordata > Actinopteri > Kurtiformes > Apogonidae > Gymnapogon > Gymnapogon annona. The sequence goes on from JAPTHA010000002.1 coordinate 8,284,068, forward strand.
AGCATAAACACGGTTATATTATAAATTCCAATAGTTCCAGAATATCCATGAAATGTTCAGGTGCCAAAAAAAATAGAAACCTTATTGGCTTTTATCTTTTTATGTTATGTAAAACAGGACATGACGCTATGTGATTGTAGATGTTTTTTGTCCAAAAACAAGAGTTGTAAAACTTTCAAATATATAATATATATGCTGTTCCTGCTCTCTGAAACATTATATTTATATTTTACATATATTTCGTAAAGTGGGGTAGTCTATCTAGACATTCTAAATAGATCTGTAGTTCAAAATAGGTATAGAGACTTACTAATTCATGGTCCGGGTCAAATTTGACACAAAACATACTGTGAAGCTTTAAGAAATGAACAGTGTGTAAAGGTTAATGTAGTGTTAGTCATAGCCAGACCAGCCCCCACTCTTCACCAACATTATGCAAATGTCGGTGTACATTGTACAGGTTTAAGAACCTCCACATGAGGCTGTTTGGCCAGTTCCTAGGTGTTTCTGTGTACAGGGAGAGGGTTGCAACAATGCGTTTGCAAAATGGAATCAGGTGAGAAGTTGTTTTGGAGGAACATGTGCTCATGAGGAAGTACACTGTAGTACTGAAACAACAAAAAAAAAAACTTAAAAAGTCAAAACCATATGATATGTTATCAAAAATTGCCATTTTCAGGGTGTATGTATTTGCAGCTGTGAGGTTTGGGTTTTTTCATGTAGCAAGAAGAACTTTCAAAACATGAACACAAAGGATGAAAGAATACGATAACCCTGATACTGTAAGACCGAACTATTCACCCTCATTCCAACAGAATACTTCCAGAGAACCAGACGAATGCACAGCAACATATGGTGACAGACCTCAAAGACTCGCGACTCATAGGCAGGACAAGAGAGATTTTACAGAGGTCACATTAAAAAAAATGCATTCAAGAAAGAATGATATTTCTGATAGTATTGATCAGTCCATTGTTGTGCTCGCAACATTTTTCTTGTTGCAAAAAATTCACTACAGTCCACAAACGTTAACTGTTGAGGTGTGTAATTTTTTACAACAAACAACAATTACACCACAGTAGTTATACATTGTCTACATATCACAGCTTGTTTACTTCTATGATGTTTTGCCCAGTTATAGAAAGTAAGTTGTGTTGGGACATGTTTAGGGATGCAGCAACGAACGGTCAGCGCAGGAGACCGCCACATCTGGAGGACTACGCCATATCTGTGTCAGACTACATCAAGAAGTGTATGGACCAGGTCGCAACAACCAAGACTTTCATCACATGGGCAAATCAGAAACCTTGGATGAACAAGGAGGTGCATCTGAGTCTGAGGGAATGTATGTGATGTCATCTTTGCACTGCAGCCACTCATGGCTTTGGTCACTTTTGCACTTTTGTATTTTTATTTGTATTTATACTGTGTTGTCAGTTGCCAAACAATGACATTTCGTTGCCAGATCCACTGTGTGTGTCTGTGTAATGACAATTAAAGGAAGTCTAAGTCTAAGTTGTAGTTGATTAACTGATGCAATAATAAGTGTCAGTAAAAAGGCCAACAACATGGTACAGTTTCCTGCTTGTGGAGGTGTTGTTTGAGTAATGCTACTCTATGAAAGTACATGGTGAGTCCAGAATATTGGTTTATCCAACATATTGCCCTTTGCTAATTAGTACATTTGCTCTGTTCTTTGTTCATATATTCTAACGTTCAATGATCATAACAAGTATAGAAAAAAAACTATTGGTTGGCTTAAACTGTATTATTGAGATAAATCGATTAGACAAAGTCTTGAATTATTTGCATTAAACCTCCATGAATATAAAATATAAAATAATAATAAATCTAATAAACAACAAAAACTGTAGATATTTTTGGAAACTTTTATTTATCCAAAGTATTAGTAGTATTGGGAAAACGGCCACATACAGAACAGGTATAGTCTTTTCTTCTATATACTTGGCATAACGTGACAGACAAAAGTGGGTTTATAATCTATGTGGTGGGTGTGTATTCAAAGGCACAGGGTGGCATATTTTCCTATTCATACACTATACAGTGTATGGTTACAGTGTGAGCTTCGTTGTCTTTGGATGTGTCTTCTTTTGAGGTCTGGAGTTTGGAAGCAGCTATCTTACTGAAAGAAATCCACTTTAAATTGAAGATAGATTGATGTAAAATACAATTACCTACCAATTACATCACTTATTTCAGTCTGCTGTATCTAAGACTTAGTATTCAGATCGGATGAGGTTCATTTTACGTTTCCATTTGAGGATTTCCCCTCGTAACACATGACAAAGACAAAGAGCTTCAACAGTTGAGATATATATTGCCAAATTAAAACCTTTGTGAGCTCAGGATTACAATCTGTCGCCACGTCAACTGTCAGGGACTCATGACAGTTTATCTTTAGTGAACATTTCAAACCCTCACTGTATTAATACTTAACACCATAGACCTGCACGAATCATTCTGCAAATGAATAATGCACCTGTAAAATGAGGCAGATCCACAATGAGCATCTGTCACACACAAACAAGCACACACACCTCTGTAGACTCTGATTCACTGCGTATATTGGACAAAGCAACAAATAATAAAAACAAACTCTATTTGACTCTGTTTTCCCAAATGCAGCCACCTATAAACTGTGGAAATATCAATTCAAGTCGCATGTCCTCCTTATGAACACAGATTCTATGCGTTGACAATTATATTTCTGTGCAAATATTCAAAGAAATACAAAATAGATTTAAAAAAGGTACACCACAGGGCTCAGATCCGTATACCTGATTTATGCCTCTGCTCTACATACATATATACACCACATGGACTCAGCTCCATATACTAGAGTTGAACATGTGTGATGAAGGAGGTGTGAGGTTAAGATGTGTCTCTCTGCGTACTGTGTAATTCGTATAGTTAATGTCTGGTCTTGTCGTGTCTAGCTTCGTTTTGTCTTGTCTTGACCTGTCATGCTTGTTTTGTCTTGTTCCATCCTGTTTTGTCTTGTCCTGACCTGAAGTGTTTTGTTTTGTTTCATCCTGTCTTAGCTTGGCTCGTGCTGTCTGGTTTTCTTATGGTTTTGTTTTGGCTGTCACCTCTGGCCTTGTGAGTGTAGGTGAGGGGTGAGGCCTGGTGGTGAATAAAAGTGACTGTGTTGTGGTGTAATATAATGTTGTCTAATGAAAAAAAAAAAAAAATATATATATATATATATATATAAAATCAACTTGACTACTTGCCTTAGAAATTAAGTCAAATTAGTATGTGTCCTTGGGCAAGACCCTTCACACTGCTGCCTACAACTTGTAACCTCATTGTCTCATTGTTCCAGTCCCAAGCCCAGATAAACAAGGGCTGTGTCAGGAAGGGCATCCGACATAAAACCTCCAGCCAAATCAAATATGCAAATCGGATTCACTGTGGCGACCACAGAAGGGAAAAAGCCAAAAGAACTCCGTGAGCTGAACATTTCAATTAAACATCCAAATGTATGAATAAACAAGTCAATAAAGATTAAAAAAAGGATATCCTTGGTTTTACTTTTCATTTTTTTAAGCCTTCAGAGTCTGTAAATCCAGGTTTGAAGCCTAATATTTGCCATCAGTCACTATTAGGTTACACAAATATGTCATGAAACATGACATATTTGTGATGAATAATTTCAGTATTAAAATATTCTCCACCCTTTGAGCCTCTGCCATAACTTGAATATCAACAACATCATCCTCCAGAAGCTTAAGGAGGATCCACAGAGGCAGGACCCCACATCCAGATGGACTCTAATCTCCCATCATGTCCCGCTGTCATGTTCAGACTAATATGTGGTGTTTTATAACTTTAATCCTCATCTGTTACGTGGACAACCTGTGGTCCGCTTCTTCATTTATGTAACACTTAAACACCATATGAGAGATCAAACATTAGAGCCAATGGCCGTGAACCTATTTGCTGGATTTAAGAAGGGATTACAGATTGCATCACTGAATATATTCGTATCAAAAATTGAAATGAACAACAACAGCAACATTAAAGGTGATTATGAAAAACAATGGCTGTGGACGACAAGCAATAAGAGACTAACAGGATCTCTCTGACACAATGCTGAGGCTTGAGCTGATAAATGTCAAACGAGTAATTATTATTGTCAATTATGTTTACTTTACTTCACTGCTGTAGTGAAGTAATTACACATTAGCAATGTTGGAGCAGATAAAATGTATTAAATCCCATTACATAAATATTTAGCCAAGGTACAAAATCAATATATCAAGTCCTGATGGGAAAAAAATTGGTGTAGGATGTTGTAAATGAAAGATTGTAGCCCATTATCTAAATATTAAAAGGTGTAAAATCCTATTAAACCATGCGCTGAGGCTATGAATGGGGTAGAAAAGTGCTTCTGCAGACATACGACATATCAGCAGAAGGGCAGCTGTGGTACAGCCAATGGCCAAAGGGTCAGCGGTTCAAATCCTGGCTCCACATGTCGAAGTGTCCTTGAGTGAGACACTGAACCCTAAATTGCTCCCAGTGGAGCCTGGCAGCGCCTTGCAATGGCAGCAGCTGCCCACTGGTGTATGAATGTGAATGTGAGTGTGAGGCCATGTGTATAAGTGCAATTCATTTATAACATAAAGACACAAAGTCCATTATTAAAATACAGTTCTTGAGCAACATAAAACAAAAAGAACGATCACTGCCATTTCTGTCTGTTTCCACCAGCTGTTTAGAAATGAACAGACTTGGTTAGCATGATTATGTAAAAATAGACCACGACTATTTCAAACAATTGTCATAGTTCAATGCATAATAAAATGTGTCTGTTACAAAACAGACAAGGACAGAAAGAATAAAGAAGGTGCTGTAAAAAGCAGCTCTTAGTCTTTAGTAAAACCAGCCCCGGTCTGTCCTTCCACAGAGGCTTTCAGCGAACAAAGCCTGTATATCACGGTTACTGTAAATGGAGCATCTACTCTGAATAGGGTATAAATCATGTTATTGCTCGTTTAACTGGGGCCAGCTGATGCGCTGTGATTGGCTGAGAGGGAGACTGGGTGGGGTTGGATGCTGAAGGGGGTCTGTTACCAGATCTGCGACTGCAGCTGCTCTGCGAGACCAACGTGTCTCAACACCCCAACATGCTTAAGCAGACGGATCCCTTTAGTAGAGGGGGGTCAAACAAGTGGGATGAAATGCAAAATTACACCTTTGATATTTGCAAAAAATTATAGTTCAGGTTTCACATACAGACTGGGAAAAATAAAGTCATAATAACCTTTAAATACAACATTTTTTTTCTCTGCATAAATGTAAGCATTTTTATGTAATTATCATGTGCTTACACAATAGTAAAGTATCATTTCACAAAAAAACCCATAAATAACCTGAACAAATACAACCTGAAATGTCTGAAGAGAAGTACGTATAATTTTATCAATATTCTACCTATTACTAAATGCTTTGTGTATTTGTAGATCCACTGTGATCTGTGAGTTGTAATGTACATGTATAAATTATAAACTGTTGCATAATATTGTTAAAATGACACTTATTGAGGTTGTTAATGTTATTCACATTGTTTTAAAGGACAATGTTTTCATCTTCATTTTCATCATATGAGGTGAGGAAAGTTTGGCATTATAATGGATATGTAATTCTGTTATTATTGTACTGGCTGAATTTGGCCTCTGAACTAAAATGAGTTTGACACCCCTGGTTTAATACATGCACATATGCTTCTCGGAGTCCTGGGGCGGATGCGCAGATGACACACTGTCCTTGTGTTCCTGTTCCTTTCTCCAAGTCAATAGGTGGCCGTCCATGTGCACAAAAAAACACACCAACAGGGAACCGACCCAGAGAAAAAGCCCCCCCACTGTGTATAAGACATAGGAGATGCACATTGTATAAATCACACATATCAGCCACTGAATTTTAAGAGGCTCACGATACACCAAACAGCAACGCAGTCAGTGTGTAGGGAACGGAATAGGTGCAAGTGATTACAAGAAGAAAATGAGGAAACCAGCCAAGATCCACCTCTTTGCTGGTTGATTTGTTTATTTGTGCTTAATGGGTCTCTCCATTTATGTATTTGCCCACTCGTTTCCGCAGTTTAGCGCAAATTGAGGCACAAAGAAGTCTCTCTGTGCAATGTGCTGATGGCTGGCGATAAAAATGAGACATGGAGGGTTGGATGTGAGCCAAAGCCACGCCAGGACACTGTCCTCTCTGTTCTCCCTCGTCTCCCTCAGCACATGCAGTGTTAAAGGAAGAAACCTCCCAAAACAAGAAGACACCCTACACGACAACGATGGCACGTGTCATAAAAATAATGATACACGGTGTCAATGCCGAGAAACAGCTTTACTGAGTGAAATGACTGTGTTTGCATGTGTGCAGGCCGCCATTCAGCGTTCAAAGTCAAACCTCTTGCAAATTGAGCCATTGTTAAATTATGGGTTAAATCAGGCATGTCAAACTCATTTTAGTTCAGGGGCCACATACGGCCCAATATGATCTGAAAGTGGGTCAAACCATAAAAAAAACAAGAAAAACAGCATAATGATCTGTACATTTTTTATCCAATTTTTTGTCTTTGTTTTTGCAAAAATGTTATACCAATACAATGCCTCACCTTTTCATTTGCATCTGTGCATAACACCTTACAGATCACACTGCATCGATAAAGATGCAAAACATTTAGTAACATGCAAAATTGTGTTAAAATCACACTTATAGATATGATTTTTTTTATCCCGCCGAGGTAAATGGTAAATATTTTCATGCAATTCTACATTCTTTTTTTTTCTTTTTCACACTAAAACGAAGAGGAAACTTTGGAATTATCATTATTCACAGGTTATTATGTTGTTATTTTATTTGTTCGATCCACTTGAAACATTTTCAGTGTAATTTTTGCATTTGGCAAAATCATGTTTGACACATCTGTGTTAAATGGAATGGCACTCTGAAGGAAAGACCACGCTCTCAATAAGACAAGATGACCATTTCTGCCTGGGCAGTACCCCCAATGCTGCTTTATCTCAACTAAGACTCATATTGTGGTTTTAATGTGTCCGATGGTTTCCAAATTGGCAGTTTGTGCCTCAAACCCCAGAGCCTTTTATTGCTGATTGCTATGTCAGATATGTATCACTGTTGCTGTGTAATGGCCAAGTTTGAAAATGACCCCCGTGTTGCCGGGCATAATCTCAACATTAATATCCACCCCCCTCACTCCCCCCTCTCTCTTTCCTTTCTTCCCTGCGAGGAGATAATTATGTTCTGCTGTAATATGAACATAGTATGCTCACGACCCTCTGGCCATTAGTCACCACAAAGCCTCCTCTAGGCTGCGCAGTTGAATGTGAGCACTATGGTCTTTTTTTTTTCTTTTTTTTTCCACTCCAAGTCAGACAACAGCTACTTCTGTCCAGATTCAAAGAAAGAAAGCAGGAGGCCGTTAATAGTGCAGTGCAGAAAGAGATGGGTCGGGCTTGGCAGGAGCAGCACCTTCTCCTCTTTGCTGCTGCTACAAAGCCATTTGGCCACGGATCTTCTCAAACACCCACAGTCAAGAGGGATTACTGTGTTTGTGCTACATCATCATACCTTTCGTTGTCAATAAAAACTTATGAAGTGCGCTGCGAGCTAAATGAGAAGCGGTCGCCATTAAAAGCCATAGTGTTTATGTTATAAGTGGGTGGATTTGCATCCAAACAGCTGACGGTGCTTCCAAGTCCACTGCCTTGTTCTGGTCCTAACAAAACTGCCATGGCAACGGAAAGCCCGGTTTTCCTTTAATAATCCAGCCAGGTATTAAATATTTAGCACGTAAGTATGAGAGCCGTCAAAGATTTTTCCCAAGCATGGAGTGGCTTTTCAGGATCTAAAGCAGGGGTGACAAACATGCGGCCCACAGGCCAAAACCGGCACAAGTGAGGTTCCACATCACAGGATGAATTTGTGAAATACAAAAATCACACTGAAGATATTAATAATAATAATTGAAAGACGTTAAATTTTTACAAAGACAAACTTCTTCCCGCTCCTTTGGTTTTTTTTTTATATATACACCTACTATCTGAGTTACGACTTCGATCGTTCCAACAAATCAGTCGTAAGTCAGGTTGGTCGTAAATCGGATCATTTACAAAACGGCAGACACGTGGGTTATACTGTAGGGCAGGGGTGCCCAATATGTCGATCGCCATCTACCAGTCAATCGTGAAGGTATTGTGGGTAGATCGCATGACATTAAAATGTAGCCATCAGCTGATCATCCTGAAGGGAATGGAATTTGTTACTTGATTGACAGTCGGTCTGACCAATCACTGGAGTCATTGAGCATGCGTGCATAATCACACGGTATAGCAAGCTAGTGAGTTGACCAGTGCAGACCGGACCTGGATGCGAAACTGGGCGGACCGGGCACGTGCGGACCTGGGTCTGGTCCATGCACGTTTGGTCCATGTGCATCCGGTCTGCACGTGTCCAGTGGATGCCACGTATAAACCTGTACTGATCGTTGTCAGTTCCTTCTGTTTCTGTTGGTGTTTTGCGGAGAAACGTAAATAGTCTTCTCACTGAGTATGAGATGTTGCCGGGCTGCCACTACTATCTTACGCACTGCCAGTCCACACTCAGCAGATATGTAATAGGCATCTGGTGGGTGTGGTCATAAGTGCGGTCGTAACACGCCTACATCGTAACTCGGATACTGGGTGCATTCCTTTTTGTTGTTGTTTTATTTAACATATTAAAAATAAATCATCTGATGTAATATAATCTAAAATCATTTTGGTTCCAAACATATAATATTAGACTTTATTAAACTTCATTTGACATTACACAGACACACATAGTGAATCTGGCAACGAAATGTCTGTCTGTTATCAAATGTTTAGTGTATTTCTGGATCCATTGTGATCTGTACATTGCAATGCGCATGTGTAGGTGATAATTGGGACATAATAAATAAAATTTCACTTTTTTCTTAAGAAATGTCAAGTTTTTCTGGTAATTCCCATTTCTTGTGAAAGAATAGCTCATAAATATAAACATTTTCATTACGTAATTTTACTTTTTTCACATTAAAGCAGAGACAAAACTTTTGATTTAATATTATTTATATTGGTCCGGCCCGTTTGAGATCAACTTGAAAAGGACCTGAACCCTGAATTAAATGAGTTTGACACCCCCAATTCTAAACATAAATCCAGTAGTCACAGAAACAGACCGTAGGTTGTAAGTCACCTCAGAGTGAGTCTGCACAAGGAAGCACTGATTGCAACAAACACATTAACCTTTAAACACTTTAGAAAAGCTATTAAATATCCAATGATCCTGCAAAGCACATATTATAAAGATAACAGGTCAAACGTACACACAGAATGGTTCAAATGGGACCACACACAACAGCAAACAAGGCACAATTTCACAATTTAAAGTCAATTTGCTGGATGCTTCCCTACATTTTCTGTTTGCAACTATTTTTTTTATTTTTTTAAGTCTATATTATTACATTCCATGTACTCACTACAATAAGGATCACTTTAAATAGTACACCTATCATGGGACAATATTACAACAGAACAGGGAAATATTATGAGGAGGCAAGTGAGTCATTAACCCATAAATGACCCAAATACTGATACTAAACTGATCTGAACTGTTTAATACCTGCTGATCCACTAACCAATCCTATCAATATGTCACTAAGTGGTGTCAAATACATTTATTCATTTTTTCATGGTCATCAGATATGACCCATTTGGACGTTCCGAGTTACCTTATGCTCGATAGTTACCATGGAAGCACCATCATCTTCTACAACATTGATTCACCAGTAAAACCCATGGAGTTGAATCAATGACTGTGGATTGATGTTCAGTTAATGACAGATTTTGTAGAAACACTCACTTTTTCGTGTTTTTTCTCTGCTTCTCGTATAATAAAACAAAAAAACAGAAATTTAATCTGATCTTTTATGAACCTGTGTGACTGAATTAAATAAATACCTGGTTTTTGTTCTTTTTAAATATGCAAATTACAGAGGATAATGTTCAATTAAATGTAATATTATGAATATAATGTTATGTTTAAATTTTATTTTAAATTAAATGTGATAGATAATGTAAGAAATATAAAAATTCATCTGGGAGGTGACACAAAAGTAACCCTGGGTCATGATGGGGTTAAACAGACTTAAGGAGAAAGTTAGTTTTTGTCTTAAAGTCACATTATTGATTCTGGAATGAGGCCAAACTTACTCAAAGGCGAAGAAGAGGGAGCAGGTACCGATGATGAGGAACAGGGTCAGGTAGAAGACTCCCTTCTGCCGGGCCATCATCACCCTCCCGTCGCAGCAGAAAGTGTTTTTACCGGGCAGCTTCTCCCATTTACGCACCTTTCTTGTTATCATTACAGCCGACATGATGTCCAGAGTTTTTTTTCTTTTTGAATGAATGTCAAGTAAGTGGAGGATTCAGACAATAACAGGCGATGATGGTGAAGAAGAGGAGGAGGAAGAGGGGGCTCTTGCTCACATATATATTGGTATTAAACAATTAGTCAGTGAGATCCAATGTGCAGAACACCGCAGACTTAATTCAATGGTGTTAGAAATTTACGCACGGGGAGAAGGGGGGGGTGATGGTTAAAGCCGGGGATCATTTTCTTTCCCAAGTGTCGCAGTCACATCGTCAATATTTCCCCCAATCCATATTATTCCCGTTGTACCGCAGCGTGTCACGTCCACCGTGAGGCTCCCACGCTGCTCAAAAAAAGAAAGAAAAAAAAAAAAAAACACCACACACACACACAATCAAACAATCCCGATCCTTTTGTCCGGTTGGAATCCGTGCAGGTAATCACACGAACACTCGCGGCAGATGTTTCCAGCGGAGGCGGAGGAATCCAGCCGCGGCTGTTGCGTCGGGAGCGCGGACCTTGACCGGGTGACATTCATATCATCTCGATAATTCATAAAACGTCCTCATTTGATCACCGAACCCGGACTATGAACACACACGGTTGGACACGGTTGGACGCCAACATGTGCAGGAAGAAAAGAAAAAAAAAAATCAGGTCGAACGGAGCCGAGCGTGTAAATGTCTGACGCGCGTCTTTTCCCGCAGATCGCAGCTCCTGGTTTGACTCAATGGCAGCAGGAAACACGCCTAGATTGAAATGTCTAATCTTAAAGGGGCAGGACAGGTGGAATAAAAACGGAACAAAGAAACGCACACTCCTCGGTGACTACCAGGAAAAAAATATATCGTCCAATCATATATTTCTTAATCCCCAACCTTTATATTTCAATTTCGAATTTGAAATATCTTAAATGTCCCCGAAGGTCAATTTGATTTGCAACATAAGTGTACATCTCGCATATCACCAGACAACCAGTAACACATCATACAATCAAACACTAAATACAGTAAGTACAGTAAATAAAATGGAGTTAATAAAATAAAATACGGTAAATGAAACCAAGGTGCTTCATGGTGCATTGTTCCCAACAAACTAACTCATGGCTATTTAAAAACTTAATAGCAGATGGGAAAAATGATTTAAGATATCTATTTAATTTCGCTCTGCGGAGGAAAGTGTAGCTTCTCTTAGATGGAAGGAGTTGAAACTCTGCATGAAGGGGGGGGAGAGGGTTAGACAAAATGACCTTTGCTGTCCGAATGGTTCTGGCTTGATACACTCAGGTTACCAAACCAGCAAATCAAGGCAAAAGTTCAAATGGACTATAGGTACCAAAGCCCCGCCCCTTCACATTTGGATTATTGAAAAGCCCTAAATGTCCTCTTTAGATGACAAAAGGAATTGGTTCAGTGGGACGCAGTGGGTTGGAGATGTTCAAGTTTACAAATGTCCTCTGCAGAAGACAAATTCAACTACTGGTAGTGAGGAGGGTATACGGATGGCATTCATAAAGAGAAAGCCCTCTTGTGTCGTGGAAAAAAAAAACTTTCACGCATTTGTTTTTAGTAGATTGGACAGTTGTAATGCTGTCTTTACTGGTCTGAACAAAAAACATCAGAAAACTACAGTCGATCCAGAATGCTGCTGCAAGAGTTCATGCAAACAGCAGGAAAATGGACCATATTCCACCAGTGCTCAGATCACTACCATGGAGTCCTGGGAGTAAGAGGATAGACTTTAAAATATTACTGTCCCTCTACAAAGCACTAAATGGTCCAGGACCAAAATATATTTTAGACTTGTTAATTTCATAGGAAGCATCCAGAGCCCTCAGGTGAGGGACAGGTCTACTGTGTGTTCCCACAATCAAAACCAAAGTGAACAACATTCAGTCATTATTGTCACATAGAGAAAACAATGAAACTCCAGTGCACGGAACTTAAGGGGAACATAGAACATTTACTAAAACACTCACAACAACGACAGACACTGAGAATCACAAAACACATTACAAACGCGGTTAGCTATGCTAACGGTAGCCTTAATGA